>LUCH01001264.1:40021-77610 GCA_013368495.1 Paragonimus heterotremus | reverse complement strand
AATTCGTGATATAAATGTGATGTATTAAGCCTGATGATGAATCACTGAAAACGAGCTTGTTCGCTACACAGTACTTTTCATGACTACACTGGGAATTTTCGCGCCATATATATATACATATATATATATATATATATAGGCACAATACAGTACGATACTCTATATACAGGCACACAGCCATATGGTGGTAAATTTGTGCTGAAGACTGGTTTGGCGATGGAGATCACCATGCGGTGTACTGACGTCTAGTGAGTCGAAAATTAGAACCCGCCAGTGACACATTGTTATCGGCAAGTCTGCACACTTGTCTTTTCGACAAATACCGTGAACGTGCTTACCGCCACCTAGGTCACACTCGTCAGCACGGGACCTACTCACTCAAATTCTCAGCCAGTATTAAGTTGCTCACGCGAGGCGCATTATTTAGAGTGATGGTGAACAGGCGATAAACTTTTGTCCTTGACTTCATCTGGTCTACATACAGACAGCGTCAGCTGAGAATACCCGTTGTTGCCCTAATTGTAGCTTCAAATCTAACAGCTCATATGCGTTTAGGACAATTCCAATGCTGGTCTAATCAGTAGTTCGGGCAGCAGGGCTGCTAAGGAAACGCTTTGCCAAATAGCCGATAGAAATTGAGTCATGCATTACTCGGTACACGGTATTATATTAATTATAGTGGATTTACTGAGGTAGATCCGAACATCCGAAACTTTCTATTTTACAGACAATCACAACCTGAAATTTCGCTCATGCTATACATATATTGTGCTTTTTTCGAAACAAAGTATGTTGATCCGCTTGCACTTTTGGTAGTGAGCAGTTAAAGGGTTGTAGTGCATTGTACTGATCCAGTATGAGCTACCACTTTCCATAGCGTTCACTACAAGTATAGTACGCAGCTGCGTACGTACATATGTAGCCCTACGAACATTTAGTGAAAATTCATAGACAAAAATTCCCATGCATCGGAATGGTACGATTTACAGTGTTGTAATTGCATATGTCGCTTGCCATACAAAGCCCTTTACCACACGAACTCTCGTACCAGTTATGTTAAAACATGGGACCACAAACAGGCATACTCATTTGCACGGCTGACGTGCATTCACACACATTGAGTAGCAATACGTTATCATTAACCTTGATGGCACTTCCCCCATAGCACATACCCACTATTCCAATAGTCGCTACTGGTCCGTCGTCTTCCTGGCGTTGACGCTTGCCTTTTGGTTCCTGAAGTCGCTTGTGAGTAGCATACTATTTACAGACGAGACTGCCTGTTATACAGCAGTAGTAACACACGTAATGACAAGCGACATACGGTTCTCCTACACTTGAAGATGGTGGCGATGACTATAATGCAGCAGCAGCTGCTGTTCTTAACGATAACGATTTTGAAGATTAGAATAGAGATACTAATCACGATTGTTAAAACGTTCCTGGCGATTTAGGATGCTTCAATCAGTAAGGCGTAAGCAACGATTTCAACAACGTTTATTCAAACAACCAAGTTAACGGGACTATTTTCCAAGTCCCAAAGAGGTCAGAAAATGACAATCGAAAGGATTGTAATTCATAAGGTATTGTTTGACAAAATCACAATAAAAGTGCTCTCTCACCATGAATGTGAATTAACCGGATACGCAAATTATCTGGTAGAAAAGCGTTCAAAATGGAGTACCAAAACAGGAGTCCGCAAATAGCCATCAGTCAACGGAAAGTGAGCTCATTTAAACAGTCGGATAAAGATGAGGATGAGAGCGTATCAAGCAATACCAGGAAACGAATTTTTAGTAGATAAGCAATGATATTTATACGAAAAAAGAGAGGAAACATTTTATATGCCGTTATGATACAAAAATCATCATGATTATTTACTGCACACAACAAGGACAGTTAAAGGCAAAGTTGGAGTTCGATTTTTACAAACAAACTAATCATGCTCCCAACGAATTCATCGCTCAGCAACATACCAAACACAAGACGACAAACGTACCAAATGAACTTCAACAGATCTAATGATGATTTTAATGAGATGAAGGTGATGGTGTTCATTATGATATTGATGACGATAGAGATTATGATGATATTGTTGAAGCTGATAGTGATTATGAAGACAATCACGATTATGACAATAATGACAGTGTTTCAACAAGTGATAGCAAAATAAACAGTTCTCCCATAAGTTCCTTTGCATTTATCCGTATCAGCGTCATCGTTAAACACTCTATTTGTTTAGACTTTCTAAACTATTGCGACGGGTTAGTTATGAAATCTGAAGCCTTAGGGCAGTCTGATTGTGTTCCACATGAGTGTTTTAATCTCTTTCGGATACAAGAATATACATATTTTTCGGAGATTTGCAATATTCAATCATTTCATCCGTGTGCAATGAGACCTATCTGCACAACCAAAACCCCCTTTCAGGTCTTTCCATTTAAATAGTGTTAGGGTTAGGCATGTTTTCCATGACCTTAGGATTGGCAGTGTTAGTTAATAAGAACACAACGCCTGTCTACTAGAGGAGAATATTGATCATTTTGGTCTATCCGTGACAATGTACTCTATTCCCATAAGATAAAAAACGGATACTGGTGATAGTTTCAAGAGGGGACACAAATGGAAGTGTTGATTAACATAGCATCGTTATAATCGTCTTAATGCCATTGGATAAGCACAATTAGTCTAGAATGTGGAACAGTCGGTTTATTTATGTTATAG
Organism: Paragonimus heterotremus; assembly: GCA_013368495.1. Classification (NCBI taxonomy): domain Eukaryota; kingdom Metazoa; phylum Platyhelminthes; class Trematoda; order Plagiorchiida; family Troglotrematidae; genus Paragonimus; species Paragonimus heterotremus. The sequence goes on along the minus strand of LUCH01001264.1, from coordinate 74,886 downwards.
ACTGTTGCTGATGATTCACCTCAGGTATGTAGATCACCATATTTAAGACTGATGTGATAATAGTGCTGATTTTGTCTATATTAACTGAGAAATTGTCAACTGTAAGTTATCTCATAGTGTGCTGATAGACTTCGTATCAAGAATTCGAACCCCGATTGCCGGACGTCATATTCAGTATAGTACCGATTCACTGAAAGAGGATGTCACGTGCGTCATGTCTGTCTCCCGTCCTACTGTTCCATTGACCGAGCAGCTAGTTTTCGGTCCGTCCGTATGTCCCTCCATAAACTGTCTGCATTTAAAATTAACGGAACGTTCCTTGACACACGTGACGCGCCAAGAACCTTCACTACAGATTTCCTCCATACTGATATAATGAGGTCCGATCTGATTGCCCTGTACCGCTTCAAGTGAATTATAAATAGTCAACTGTCAACGATTGTTTCAAATGTACAGCCTCCATTTGGTTTTAAGTCCAGCATTTGTGTTAGTAACCAAATAGGCGCAGAACAAAGTAGACCTGCGTGAAGCTTTTATAACCCATCTTGATATGCCTGAATAAAGAGGTTTACAAGTGAGCCGACAAACTGCATATAACTATGGACTAGTTCTGGTCATATAACTATAGTACACTATGTTGCATATAAAGCATCGTCGAAGATGGGCGCGAAACGGGTTTCATTGTTTTAGCCATTATTTGATAAATTATCCTGGTGCTAAGCATATTTCAATCAATCAATTAGCAATGAATTCTCAACTACACTAGTACCCATCCGGACTTATAGTTAACCGTAATACTCAAAATTAGGGACTCAAAATAGCCCTAGAAATCGTACTTCATTCGAGACCTTCCACATGAGTAATAAGGAAAAGACATCCTATCGGTTGTAGTAAGCAGTCGTTATTCATGAGACAAGAAACTGTATCTACACATGTCCAACAGTATTAAAAAAACAGTCTGCCATTGGTTGATGTCATTGGCATATGCAAAGTCACTAACTGTAAGACGATTGGTGTGATGCTGAACAAAGAACGTGGCTACTAAGTGGAAGTGTAACGCTGAGGCTTTTCGTCCAATCTCAATGTGGAATCTTAACGTGACGTTTGCACTGGTCTTTAGTGAGACCATCTATTGTGTTATAGTTTGGATAAGCCGTCAACTTAATAGATTTTCACCACACTAACATAGCGAGATTCATTTATGCAGTTTGGGTATTGAAGTGCAAAGGATATGGTGAGCCGAATGCAGACTAGCACCGTAATCGAATAGGAGGAGAAGTGATTTAGACAAACATAATCACAGACTGTTGGCTTGTTCCGACTGAAAAACTGATGCACCGCATCTTATAATTTTTAATTATATCACACTCGATCACATGATGGAGACGGCAGATGTCCATGAAGCATGACGGTGTGTAGGAAGGAGATTATTAACAGTAAGGAATAATAAGAAATTATCTCCTTTCACTGTGAAATCCTTACTGTCACCAGGTCTAGTACGATCTACCTATGAAGACTTCAAGATCCAAAAGTGTATCGAGACAGTTCGTGTGCGTACATCTTGCTGATACAACAGTGGGCACGATACCTGTGGTTGTGATTCGATAGACTCTATGTTTCGTCGCACAGAAACACAAATCTGGTTTAGGGAGCAAGGAGGTCATGTGCAAATACGATGAGAGGAGGGGTTATGTATGAGAATCATTTAGATTAAAGGAAAGACGTGGGCAACCGATCGTGCACCATCGTACCAAATAACAGAATGTGTTACACACTCTGTTACACACACCTCTGTTATGATTGTTGAGTGAAATGCATGGAGTGGTGAGCATACACAACACTAGTTGGGATGTGAGTGAAAGTCAATGATCGATCATCGTAAATGATGCCAATGTTCATCCGTTCATCGTTTCAGTATCGGTAGTTGTTTCTCTAAAACAACACACCATCATCTTAGTCGAGGTCCACCATCGTGGGATCTGGTTTCACTGTGATATTTTGTCCAATCCAATTTGCGCACAGCATTTCTCAAGACAATGCATTTTTTCAGCAGGCAACGCACCTCGATCTAGACAATATTTTTGAACTGGCTGTCCACTCCGATCTCGATAACGCAGCAAGTTGCCTTCATCACGGCAGCAGTGTATAGATAACTTGGTACCACAAGATGGGTGACAGAGAGGGGAATAGCACGGCCTAATAACAAAACTGAGAGGTGCCAAACAACGTTTATTGTTTTCACAGTATGGCTGTAAAACGTCAGGTCATAGTCGATAAATAGTGCGATAAACTAAAAACACAGCATGACGTGCCTCAACTTCTAAAGGAAAATTGTTAATTTTCGAACACCTTCTTGGTAATGTGAAAATCTGTGTGGGTTGTGAATGCGGCATTTTATTACCCGTCATTTGATGGAAAAGTTACCGTAATAGCTCAATCAGTTAGAGACATATCGTATTTTCAGTTTGTTCATTTGCAGTCGCTGGTACAGGCTGGTAAGCTGTCTAGCGTTGCCATTCGCGTGTTAAGACGACTGCGGGAACGTGTGTGCGCAACCGGATATCGATCTTGGGCCGTGGTGACCGAAACACTGGGATGATGGGGCTGAGCGATGTGATCTGAAATACGCCTTCATCCCCGTTTCGGCTGAGATGGCGGTAGCTAGAGCGCTGTGTTGATATTGATCGCTAACACGACCCGTTTGGGAGGATTGATTTTAGGGCAGGCCCTTTGGCTTGGGGTCATGATTTTAAAGCCTGCCCACACGTCGTGAATGTTCGGTGTCCGTGTGAGTGTTTTAGCCATGCCTTGCGCTCTCAAGGCATCCGTCAAACTGATACTCTGAAAGCAATCGCCCTGGCATTCGACACAGGGCTTGTCCGACCTTCCGGCCTCTGGGACGACGACGAAAACCGAAGCCTATACCATTCGGAGGAGGTCGCTCATGCACCCATTAACAGAAGACCGGTTTGACAGTTACAACTAGAAAAGCGATTGCCCCGCTCAGTCTACGTGATACTTCTGAATGTGTCGAATGCATACGGAACATAAACATGAATTCACAGAAATCATCCTCATTGGATGTAGTGCCGTTATTCACAAACGTACCTTTGCTAGAAACTGTCGGTTTTATCTGTGACTACGGGCCTGAGACAAAAATCGACATAAGGTTGCCACCACTGAAATTGAAACAGCTTCTGCTCCGTTGCACATTCCATGTACAACTGCTGTTCAACGGTGTGCTGTATCGGCAGACAGATGTCATAGCAATGGGATTCCCGCTCGGACTTCTTCTGGCTGATAAATCCATGGCAAAACTTGAACACACCGCGCTTCAATTCGCCATCAGTCAGTTTAATCAATACCACCGATACGTAGACGTTGTACTTATCGTAGCCAGTTTGGATACTAAAACGTTTGAGCTTACTGTGTACACACCTGATTGAACAAGATGTGAGAGAATCATTTCGCTTGTTCGCCCGCAAAACGGTGACATGACTGGTACCCTCAAATGCGTGGTTGAACGGGCATAAACGTTAGTGAACTGGTAGGACTTTAATTACTGTTATGCATCAAAACTTCTACAAACACACTCACACGTAAGCTTGCATTATTTCTTTCATCGCCTCCCGGGTTACTTGGCATTCAGTGTCTAAGTGCCGTACGATATAAAGAAGTTGACTTTCTCGTAGCTTATGTGCCGAATTGATGTCACCAAGCAGATGGCGAAGGTAACGGCGAAGACTGTGGGCAGCTTCTTTGGCCACGACTGTGTCGGTTGACTTGACCGCGTCGACCAGGTGCTACGAAGCGTAAAATAATGAGTAGTATACATGTATGGATTAAAATAATTCACATAGTGAACTAGAAACCGATAAGATTATTTTGGAAAGGGTAATTGATATCGATCTCCCCGAGAGTGTGGACGGCCTAACTGGTGAACAAAATAATACCAGGGTCCAAACAAAAGTTACATGAAAATAATTAGTAGTCAAAAATAGTGCTTTACTGAGATGAAGTGGATCATTAGATGGTCTACAGATCGTAACTGAAATTCGAATTATGTATATGACCGTTGATGACTGAGTGTAAAACGGTGCAAATATAGCCGCAATTAGCTCAAGCTTATACAACACAAATGCCCTTCAACTCGTTCGCAGATTGGCCACCTGTTTGTATGGAATAATTGCGTTACAATTGGAACATTCGATTTAATTTTACAGCGTCCATTTAAGGAGCACCAAATGAAAATACATACATATTAGCCAGATTCATTACAGCGCGTTAGACCAGCATGCTAAGAAAAATTAAACAATGTAAACTGAAATGGGATAAAAGTAACGGAATATAATAAAATCATCGATGCCTTCAAATAGGCACCAATTTCGACGAACTGCTACACTACGGACGACCTTAATTTCTAACCAAAGAAATGATATCGGTCACATCCCTAACCACCGAACTCACGCCATATGCTGACCGTTTGGTTGTCAGTTTGAGCCTAGTCTAGGTAGTTCGGAAAGGGTACGATGAGACAATGTACGGAAGTGCTCGAGCCAGAGAATGATGTGTGTCATGATCGACAGACTTGTCGGCAGGTCAGACGTGATTTTCGGAAAACATGCAAACGATCAATAACTTCGTTTCCGTGGTGTGTCAAACAGGTGAATATGACGCAGTTAAGATATCGGTAATCCAAAACAAACCATCTCGGAGTATCATCTATGCTCGTAGTACAATACAAATGCCGTTTCAAGAAGAAGCACACATTTTGAGATGTTTTCTTTCGGACTACTTACCGTTATACATGCGGACACGAACACGAGTCGTTGTAAGACGACGGAAATCGCAAACGGCAATTAACTGTGAAGGGTACTGAATTATCATAATTAAAATGAGAGTTATTTGTTGTCTGGTTTGTCAAGTGGAGCTGACTATACATCTCTGTCAGACAAGTGAACACCAATGATTTTGTTTCATCATTCGGAACTGATAATTTGTCCATACTTGATGTGAATTCAGTGGAGTAGCAGTTTACATGCTTGTCCCAAAATCGTTAGGACCAACATTCAACAACAGTTCAGAATGAAGACACGGAAAACTGATGCACTCTACCAAATCCGGAAAATAGGTCATGTATTCATTATTAAAATGAACCAGTCAGAAGAGTAAGTAGGAATATAACAGATGCAATAAAAAATGTGGGTTATGTTCAAAACTGTAATAAACAGTTTTTCCTGTTTTTCCGATGTAGTCGTGGGTAAACTGAAGTCAGAAAGAAAACGAAGACATTTGAACCTCATATATGTACTGTTTGGACAAAAACGGAATCCCAGTATTAAAAAGGGGTCGTCTGCTTGTTAAGACTAAACGACGCTATTACATAGGCCGACACCGCCGAAAGACTGATCACTCGTTACCAAATACATTGATGCATATTCCTCTAATAATATCTGAAGCCAAACGCTAAAAATGCACACTTGACTGTAAACTGTGTATATATATAACCTATTTATTGCTATATACCATACTCGGATTAAAAAACGGTTTAATGTCGTTGGTACAGGAGCAGTTTATTATTTCAACAAGGATTGTGGAAACTGCCTTCTGATTAACATATTTCTTGTCTACAGCGAGCTGAGAGTGATCATGAGAAAAAAGCAAGCATGAACACTGATGCACTTGCCAATTACTTCGTTTTGTGGAATCCAACACCTTTACCGATCAGAATTGTCCGAATAAATTGTAGGTCCAGTTTCAGTTATCTGTTTCATGTCTTGTGGGCTTTCATTTTCACTCCTACACATTTTTTACCCACAATATACTGCACCTGAAGTGGGAGTATTGACAACTGGAACAGTCCCAATTTACTGCTGAACAGTGCTGTCAGTGGTAGGGCCTATAATGAATGTTTACAGACGTTTTTTGGGCAAGTGACGTCAGCTAATCATTACCACCTAGAGTGTTCTCTTTATTGTGAACCAATTTGTATATCTGCATTCCACTGAAGCTACTCTATCATAAGTCATTTTACGCAATGTCACTCATCGGGGAATGTCAGTTTCATAGGTTCTTTACTATCAAGTAATTTGACTGCAAGTAGGATGGGTTCTGTTGACCCATCAAACCAATAACCAATTCAGTTTACTTAGTGAGAATTTCAAGTTGAACATCACTTGCATTTGACCACAGCTTTTCTATTCAGGCAGAACTTCCAATCAGCGCCCTGACTGAAATACTCGGCCAGTCGAACTTTTGAGCACATGCTTTAGGGTAGTAAATAAAAACTATAGCATCCAACGATGAATGATCAGAATACGTGTTAAACAATCAATGCCGACTATTTGCTCAGACAGCACTCCGGAGACTCCAGCCTTTTATCAGTGCAGGCGGTCAACAAACAGTGATGGTTCACTTATGGGTTAACTTCATTGACATACTGTTTTATCATTTACAGTCAGTTGTGCTGTGTGTGAAGGGTACTGGCACGAGATAAAGTTCTGTGCCCACTGTTCAAGGGTGATCCGTTGATAGCGAGCCATCTGGCCTGTCTGATGATGCTGATGAGTAGGCTAGCTTGCACGTTTCAGCGATTCATGTAACGAGGGTGTGGTGCTTTTAGAAAACTATAGTTAACACGGAAGTCTCATTCGGTCGGTTTCAATGGACCTCGGATCGATCAACCAAGAAGACCAGATATTTGAGAACGACGCTGGTACCGAGATTTATCTGCATCAATCCATCTCTTTCTTCTAACTAAAGTCGATATTTTTAGTCATCTTGTACATACGTAAACAAGTGTACAACGTACACAGACTTACTAAGATATTATTCGTTTACAGTCTTTTGAATACAGACTGACAATTGTGGAAACCTATTTGTGATCTTCGGGTTTAGAATTAACGACATGAAAATTGCATTACACCGAAGTTGTCATTTTTGTCTTTATATCAGTTTCAATGTGCATCAGTAAGAGATTACTGAGAGTGTGAAGACCATTCACCTGAGTTGTTGTAGTAGGTTATTCAAATGAGTATCTAATGACAGTTTCAAATTGATTTGAATGACCTCGTTAACTCTCCGTTTTCCTTTAACTCCTACTGGTTCACTTGTAAAACTGTGATAAGTTGTTGCAGTATGTTAGTATCAGTATAATATAGTCTATTGATGAATCAGTGAAAACGACCTTGTTTGCTACATTGTATTTTTCATGATTACACTGAGAATTCTTAGGTCAGTTGTTCCAGCTGTTCAAATTAGTATAACATTGAATTCGGCGTACGTTTACCGCGTACGGCTATTTCACCAACTTGCACGCTAATATCACAATGGATGGGAGTGTTAAACTGCATGTGTGAGTGGTTTGGAAACTATACTCAGTATACTCGCCAGATCACGTTTGTTCCATTGATCGACGGATCCAACTTTTATGAACAAAGTAACACACTATCAGACGGAAGCACGTGAAGTGTGGTATGTCTGGGAAAGATAACTATATTTGACAATGACCCGGTTTTATCGATTCTCGAATATAATAAATGCGCTTATAAGTTTTCAACTTTAATAGAATTGTGTATTCGTCATTCGGCTTCTATAAGTCTAGCTAAAAGCAGTGCAAATGTTATTTTTCTATATCAACGGTAGTTGAATCAAAGGATCTTTCAGAATTGAAACATGTATGTTATGGTTTTAAGCTGAATTTTTGTAAACAAAATGATCAACATGAATGTTGTTAAAACTCAGCTGTTACTAGCACAGATAAAGAAGAGTGCCAACCGAAATTGTTCAATGTGAAGCAAACACACTAAATGAAATAGGTGAATAAGAACGGCTACTTCTCCGCCAATTCCATCCCCTATTTCTTGCAAATCATTTGTTTGATTGAAAGGTGCAAGTACATTGACGTTAAATCTTCAATTGCTACGTGAAGACTTTTTTAGAGTTTGGAATTCGCCAAAGTCCAAGTCCCAAACAAGGACTCGATGTTGTTCACATGATTTTACGAAAGTGATCATTTTCAACAAATTATTATGCCGACGATAAGGTGTTGCGGTTTGACAACTTTCAAGCGCCACAAGCAACGCTGAACGCAATTTCGCGTTCCGCTAAGTACTTCAGAGTGCGTTTTGCAGCCTCCAGATGCAAAGTGCTTCTGCAAGACTGCTGTGATTACGTAGATTTAATGTCAGATAATGAAGTCATGGGGGTTGTTGACCGGTTCGTATATCTGGAAAGCTGCATCAGTGGCGGTGGTGAAGGTGTAGGGAATGAAATGGGGGCGCATATTTCTAAGGCTAGGGCGGTGTTTACTAATCTCAAGCACCTATGGAGACAGAAAGGTATCTCTCTGAAGCTTAAGGGTCGCGTATATCAGACAACAGTGAGGGCTGTATTACGTTACAGCAGGGAGACTTGGCCGCTCAGGGTAGAAGACGTGAACCGTGTTCAGGTGTTTGACCACCGATGTCTGGGTTCGATCACTCGCATCGGGTGGCACCAACGAGTGAGCTACGAAGAGGTTAGGAAGCAGGTGTTTGGCACTGAATGTCAAACGAGTTCTTTTGTTCAGTCACTACATTTGCACAGACTTAGGCGGTTAGGTCATGTACTAAGGATGCCGGCTAGTCGTCTACCACACCGACCGTGCGGCCTATTGGCGTAAGGTGCGAGGTGGACAGATGATGACCTGTCGTAGACAAATGAAATCGTTTACGAAAAGGGTTGACCACTGTAGATCGGGTTCGTCTCCCAGGCTGGGGCCCTCGCGACTCACAGAGTCGGTGACTTGAAACGTTAGGTGAGATGGCGGCTAACCGAACTCAGTGGTGTGAATGTTGTCATTGTTTGTGAAATGAGTACACTAAATGACGCGAAGCAGTGAAAGCCGTGAGGAAGCTGTCATGCTGATGACGCTCTACATTCATTTACAGCTCGGTTGTTTATTTGTAAGGTGTAGGCGCCTTGATGTTGTATGTTTGAATATAGACGTAGCTATTTTTAGTGATTAGGTCCCCCCATCTGTTTAATCCTTCTCTCTTCATAAACAGGGTTTGCTTTTTTTCTTCGTGGTTGTGTGGCAGTTTAGCATCAGTGGTTCACATAGATGTATTGCTGTCTATTATGGTGATGATGATGATAACGATGGTGGTCCCGAATGTATCCAATGATTCATCTGTCCGTTTCGTAAGATTCCTTGCTGTTTACGAGCTGAATATGTGGGCGGAAATTAATTTAATTCAACGAGTAATAGCTTAAGTTTACTGGTGGTCAGTGGACTACAGCAGACCACACTGAGGACCGCATGGCTTGCATAGAACCACTGACCTTGAAACACTAAGGTAACACGCGGTTTGACGTAACATGATTTAGATAGATCCATCTGCAACTCACAGTGATACCGTTAATGTGATAAACCAATCGGCTTCGGAAGTGATCAAGAAACGAGACCATCTTCTTGTGCATTCGATTCAATTCAGATTTGAGTTTGTCGCGTTCGGCGGTGATAAGCGTCAGCTCCTGAAAATGCGGCAAATAAGACACTGATAAATGACGTGGTTTAGTAATGGACATACACGTACTCTTAATTATAAGACTATTCAATGGGATTATTACATAACCAGCTGGTGTTGAGGATTGAAAGGCTGAGTGTTTGATAACCTGATGTTTCAAGAAAATTCTACAAAAAAGCTTATTTTACAGGTAAACTGGCAAAAAATGTTATCTTTGGAAACACCCGTAAATGTACTGTCCCCGAATAAACTGGTGGTAAGCGAAATGAGAATTTTATATGATTGACTCATAAGTGGCATCATCTCCCTTTCAGAATACATGGATTGCATGCTGATTTTAAATAAACCAACATACACAGCATGTTGAGCAACTGCTCACAGATGCTAAGTTATCGATTGGTCACAAACTTTCTGATTTTGACCTATTGGACCAATGGAACATGTTCAGCTGCTGTATTATTTCTCTCCACGTGAATTTACTTCAATCATAAGTGCATTTCGCTACCGAAGTACATGATTGTGGGTGGATGGTTAAATACTGAACCTAATATTACTGCAACATACATCTGGTTATTTTATAGATCTGATGAAGTGTACCACTCTAAAAATAATACAAGAGAACAGTTCACTCTGCATCACCAGCATACAGTCTTCGGTTATGGAAAGACTTGAATGATGGGCAAACACAAATTTACGTTCACTAGTGCGACCCTGTTGGTGAAAAATTTGATTACCTGTTTATTCATTAGTGTCAAGGTGTGCCAGTTGAAAATCCCCACGATTAAAGTGCCTCGAGTAAAAAAACTACCGTGAAGGTTTCGGTTCAGATACCACATGTTCACTGTCGTGTGATGTACAAGGTCACACATGGACTAGAAACTGCCAGACTATACAAACCTAGACAGGAGTAATCGCAGCAACCAAGGCTGGAACCCTTGGTAGACGGATATTCTTCTTACTACATGAAGGCCAGTCAATCACATGGAGAGTAATTTGGTTGATAGAGTACAAGGCAGTAATTTTCACTGTTGTCTGATTCGAAACAGACCCACCTTATTGACAGACTTTGTATAAAACACATATGCCTACAAAATGCTTACCAGTTTCGTTCCAAATTTCCGCAAAAATAACGGATTATCCAGGCAATACAGCAGATGTTTTAACCAACCTTTCATAGATATAGTTTAGCTGACGCGGATAGAACAGACAGAGAGGTAGTACTAAACAAAAATGTATTTAAAAGTGTGATATATTTATTTGCAACTTAATAGATTATATTGATGATGAGTAGTTCATTATAAACTATTGATCAAGGAATGGCCTAAATAAAGGTTACAGGTCCTTACTTGGTGATTACTGTGTGATGTAACACATGGCAATCCGGTAATTTTGTTGCCTAGTTTGATGCACTGTGAATTTTTTGCTCCAAAATATATATATAGGACCACAAGTAGGCACAACTGAATGATTGCGTGTCTGCATATGCGAGTGATAAGTAACACTTATTGATTCGTCATAAAACATACTGATTGTGCTTCTGAAGCTTGTATTCGTTCCATCTGTTTATGCTCTCGTTCTCGCGACAAGTGTAAGGATTGCCGGTTTCTGGATTCGAAGTGGGGAAATGCAAAGTGCAACCAGCAAGAAAAAGTGTGAAAACTTTGTCAGTAACATTGGATGTATGTAAAACTGTTGGCTCGACTAGATACGCAGCAGTACCGTCACACAAAAATATTGAACTGGCACTGTCGGAAACATGGCAAAACTGGAACCAAAATTTACTGTAAAAAAAAATATTTGCACTGATTGCAGATTTGAATATCGAGTTACGCAAAATGTACTCCACTTCCCCAGTGTTCCCAGCAGCAAGACTCACGGAAATGTTGTGGTATGACAATCGCAGAACCTGCTTCACGAAGTCTTTTTTCTTCGGTGTCCATTATAACCAGTTGTGATTCAATATCATAGTGACTGACCTTGAAATACTGGTACTGCTTTTATCAGTCCAGGTCACCAGCATTACCGCGAATGCAAAAATGGTCGACAATATTTTCTGGTAAACATAATGACCAACCTGGAGCAAATGTTCATACTAGGTGAAAGCGTTTATTGAAATAATGGGTTATTCTCGTAACGGACTGAAACTTGCTGTTGTCACGACTTTCGAAGATATTCGATTAGTTTAGTGGTGAACGTCAGATGAATGTCGTTTGTAAGCTTCTGTCATAGGAAGAGTGGAAGAAGATGAACCCAGAGAAGGCACATACAATCTGTAAATTTCAGTTAATGATCTAGTCGATCTACTAGAAGACAAGGATTCTCAAAAAAATGGTAGCGGAGGCCCTATCGGTCTAAAAGGAGATATTCTGAACTAGTGTAGTGACTAACGATCGTGTGGCTTCACCAAGGATCCTGGCTGCAACCCTCCATTCTCGCTCGTTTGTTCTGTACAGATTCTTCTCAGTACGCTTGCTATAGGAGACCTGATACGAACCACTGCCACTTTCTTCACTCGTGCAACTAATTGCACGCAGCGAATGCTTGCTGTTTTGCTAACTACCCATCTGTTATTCTATGCTTCAGGGTCGTTTCGCCTACATCTCTGTGACTGTTGTTTAACGTACTCGAAGTTCCTATGCACTTGTCGCGCTTCTGAGTGCTGCCGAATGGGCTTGAGCTTATCTCATTTTCTTTTTCTTTCTACTCCTGGCTGCTGTCGTTGATCTCAGACTAGGCTAAAACTAACTAGTTACCATGTTTCCGAACATTGTTGGAAACATACGATCTTATTCCCACACCCTGCCGCGTTATTTTCAGTTCGATGCCTGTTTGTAATACGTTTCGATTGCTTTTAAAGAAATACCTTCGCAACTGTTAGTGGACGATAGTCAAGTGCATACCCACTAGTTCATTAAACTAACATGAAACAGAACCATGAAATCTTGCTTGTGAAGAATACACCCAACGGCGTGATTGCACCAGGACTGTCACAGGAGAGGAATAGTTTATAGACCAACACGGACTTTCAGGTAGGCCGACGATAAACTTAAGGTTATTTAACAGCAAACTGGCAGTAAGCTCATCTCTTGATGGATATATAAAACAAAAACGCGGAGAAAATCAACAAGTTGGGAAGATTCAGTTGGTTTACTAGATGGCCCATTCAGAGTTTCTACTAATCGAGTGGCAAGTAACTCGTTTCAGTGTTTTTCCATCGTGATGTCAAGATTGGTTGCCCGAACAGAAAGGCTTCTGTAAAATAAGCCACCTGTCCCAGACATGGTGCCACTCGGTCTTTTTTAAAAAGCGTACAAATGAAATATATGAACATGTAACAGCTCCTTCCGAGCGACTCTAACTAGTCTCCTGCCCAAGCCACAACATGAAATCACAACAACCCCGTTTTCATAGGTGAATACAGAAACGCGACAGGCTTTGGAAGGTCAACTTTGTTTTGTGTTCTTCAGAGTGTTGCAGGAATTGCTGGATGATTCTTTCAAGACAGAAGGAACTGAACGTGAACTTTCTAATGAAGCACAGCATAGGTTTCGCAGGATAAGCTCATAATCTGATGAGTGAGGAGGTCTGAGACGCGAGTATTTCAACACAGTGGAATACCTCGACGCGGTGATGAGATAGGACCAAAGCTCAAAGCAGATGGATTGTGGACAACACGATCGGTCGACCGACTCATCATTCAACATGATCGGGCCGACGGGCGTGAAGTAGCGAGCAAATATACACGGCAGAGAGAGCATCAGCCAAATGTACAAAATGAAGCAGAAGTACAAGGGACGTGTAAGTGGGAACTTCGCTGTGTCGTGAGCTGGAGTTCCGACTCGCAAACGCAAGTGTACGAATGACGAAAGAAATGCGAATTAGACGATAAAGGTGTTGCTGTACTGAAATATTATTCGCCAGAAGATGTTACAAACTTACCAAGTGCTGATGACATTTGGACCAAAGTCCTTGGTTACGGAATGCACTTCGATGTAGCCTGCTTAGATTCCTCTACGTTTTCTACAGGCTTCATGGACTTGCATCGGTCTTGTGAGACAAGTGTTTCGGTGGTCGGTGGATTAACTATCTAGATGTAGACTAAGTGTGATGGTGATTGGCGGATTATCAGGCTGGTTTTCATCAAGCATCGGTGTTTCGTAAATCCCCATCCTGGATCCTTTGTCGTTTGTTTATTCATCTCTGGTTTGCTGAAAATCTTCTCCTGGGCTGCTTTATTTTTACGATACAATGACATGACGTGGAGTGTGAACGCATTTTCAAACGATTTTACCTCATTAAAACGGTGGCTTGTGGAAAAACATTCAAAGTATAAATGTGTAGCCATGCACATCCGCCATCAAAACTGCGCTGACCATTATTTTGCTGGCTACAAGGTGAAGCAGTGTAAATGTAATAAAAGACCTGGAAACACTGATAACGAACGACTTAGGCCTGTGTACATAATGCAGGTGTAGAGAAAAATCGCGCACATGACACCTAATCCTTGAGGAAGAGACTGAACTATTCCACTATGAGGCAGTCTTCACAGCGCACGGCTCTATTGTAGGCATATATATGGAAAAGAACATACGGCTTGTTGCCTGTATCTTAATAAATGCGTCCATAGATGAAATATTGAAACCGTCTTAGCCTGTAATGAAAATCACATTCCACTGACCTACAGGAGTTCTAGAGGAGAATTAACTCTAACGTACACAATTGCGCACATCACTAGCAAACATCATTTCACGACTATACAGTCATTCCCTTAAGTTAGAGTTTCAACTGGAAGTTGAACGCAGTGTCAACGAACATATCCCCATTCAGGTTCTACTCATTTTGGGACGCACTGTCTAAATCTGTGGTTACCGATGGGCCGGTTCAAGTGGTCAACCTCTATCGATCACAGTTATGATTCTTTTGTCCTCCTCTCAAGGGTATTCCTGCAGATCGTCAGAAATGCAGATCCGCCCGTGTCGTTACTTAGTTCCACTATTCCCTGTTTTTTTTGTCGGTCACTGACGTCTGTATGCTGTCTTAATGTGTCCACTTATTGTGGCAATGCTTCTGTTCTCATACAGTTGTCCTTTCCTAAACCTGTCTTCTTCGCTTCTGCTAACACAGAGAAAGAAACGGAGAAACATCATTGTTCCAACAAAACTCCCTTACCCTACCTCTAAATTGTTGTTTTTTGCTTGAAGTTAGGTTTTCAGCAATTACACCTCAAGGTGTTCGCTAGTGTGTGATTTGTAAGACCACATCAGGGTTGAACTCTGCCAGGTTATCAATTATGCACAAAGGCTGAGGTACTAAGTGGGTTGGAAAAGGCGACCGTGTTATTGTTAGCCAAGCATCTGGGCTGATTAACTAACGCAAGTTCGTTGAGCTTCTAACTCTCATCTTCAGTTAATGGAATATCTCCCAGGCGAAAGAATAGAACACTTGATCTACAAAAAGCATCTAATTTACAGTCTCTCTCCGGACATAATTATCCGATAATCCGAAGTCTGTTGTCCAACTGGGGACGAAGAGAGTGACGAGGTCAAGTCCGTATCACGCCATTCGTTCCTACAACTGATGAGGTATATCAATCGTCACCGAGTAAATAACTCTAAGGTCTCAAATAAATGCAAGTCAATCATAGGTAAAAAAAAAAGATGTCCGAAACGCATATGAAAACATGAAACGCTCAGAGCAGAATACTTTTATGCCACATGTGACGGCCGAACTAGTGCAGTCCATGTAAGTCCATTTAGAGAACAATACAATATACACTGTTACATTTACCAACCATCCTGCGGATCACAAAACAGGGAGACTGGCAACCAGTGTGATTACTGATCTCATATCCGAGTGGAAAAATATTAGAGATTCCAGAGTGACCAGGTGACCAGATCTTATTATTCATCATTTCTTTACCATCAACTGTGTAACTACCAAAATGATACTCTCTCTTTTCTGCTGCCGAAATAGTCAGTTTATTTCTGTCGTTTTTGACCTCAAATATGATAGACAAGTAGTAACCTGTTCATGCACACGTTGTGACTATGTCTAAGCATTGAACACCACTGGTTGTAGGCCAAAGCTGCTACTGACAGCTGACACGAGTGAGATGAATTAGTGACGTTGTTAGTCGATTAGGAAGAGAAAAAAATACCACACAAAAACAGAGGCACATGGCTGCAGTCAGCATGCCAACCCGTTGATGGCATGGTTCAGATCAAAACGTAGGTAACCCCAAATGAGAAAGGTCAGTTTATTATTCTTTCAAAAATTCACGTAACCAAACGAACGGACGTCAGTTCTTTTGAGCCCATCAACTATACGGGTGATTTATCTCTTAGTGACGTAATAACAGCTGGGGTGTTACCGTTACGTTGCTTCGCTGTAATTTGAAGTTGTTTATACATGCCAACGGATTTTCTGATCAGGAACCCTGCTCATCTGCATAGAGGATAAATGTAAGCTTCCGGTATTCACACACCGTTGTTTCTGTCAACTAACTTGTGTCGGGTCAGTCGATGTTGTATTACGTGCAGTCGGAAAATATCCTATCACGTGATCCATAGCCAAGGAAATAGTAGTTAGTATTCAAATGAAACCCAATTGTGATAAATCAGGGCTTCGGTTGAATTCAAACCAGCGACAGAAGCGGCGTGCTGAAACGCTGCAAGTGCTCTACTAGCTGAGCTACGGAGCCACACCAGGAGCTCGGAAATTTCACATTTGGACTCTGTTACCCACCTATCCCACTGTCTCACATGGAATCGACTGCGCCGGCACGGTTTTCCGTCACTGGTTCGAATTCAGCCAAAGCCTTGATTTTCCACAATTGGGTCTCACCTAAATCATTAAATCTTTCGGAACACCCATTAATAATACAATTATTATTATTTGCCGAATACTCTTTCGCTGTGGTTATCTCATTTTCTAAAGATATGCTCTCTGACTAACTTCATAAATATTAACGAAATAACAAGAAATTGACTAAAACGTTTTTGCAAAAATTCAATAAACACATCATAAGGTGAATTCAATTGTATGACACTGACCAAAAAAGGTCAAACGTCTAATGGGAAAATAACTTAGTTCCTGATACATTCAAAGACTGTTCTTACACAGAGGTTTGTTTGATGAGCAAAATTTGGCTTTATTTAGCAAACCAGTCAGCCGGTCAAATCAGACACAAACGAACCGCTGGGTTTGCTAGCTAGACACAACACCAGTAGGGGTTCCTAAAATAGCTGACGAAAACAACCAGCATGAACTTTTCAATTGTACTGGTCGTATACACACATGTTGGCTAATGATGTTTGATTCTCACTGTTCACAGAAACCTGTCTCACAGAAAAAATTATAAGAAAAGACAGCTTTGGCAATTGTTAAGTTTGTAACGACCCAGTGCCGTGCGCGCAACCGGGTAGCTCAACCTGAACGATGTCATCTGGTTTGCGAAACGCAGCTCGAACGTTTCAACTGTTTATCCATGAGGTGTCTGAAGATTTTGTTTTTGCGTACCTGGATGACATATTAGTCGCAAGTAACAATCGGCATAAGTAGTTGAATCATCTTCAGTTGATTTTTTTAACCTTCACGAAACCATGGTATCGTATTAAATTGCACCAACTATTGATTCGGACAGTCAAATATGAAATTCCTAGGTCACATTATTGACCTTAGTGGCATTTTTGTGGCCGCAAAAGACGCTTGGTCTGCACAATGGTTTATTACACGGACTCCTGTACAGGTTATATTAAAACAAGGGACCCGCAACAAGTACACTTATTTGCACGGCTGACGTGTATTCACACACACTGCGTAGCAGTACACTGTCGTTCGTCCTGATGGCACTTCCCCTATAGTGTGTACACACTATTCCAAGTCGGTTCCGGCTCATCGTCTTCTTGGGATTGATACTCACCCCTTTAGTTCCCAGCCATGCGCGCTATACTACTCATAAACAAAGCTGCCTGTTATACAGTAGTCTCATCACCCCACCTTTTGAGAAGGTGTAGGCAGTTGAGTTTTCATCTCCGTTTTCCATGAGGTAACTTCGCCGGCCTTTGGGACTGGTAAATGTTTACCAACGCGTAATTTCCGACGATGCTACTATCATGCTGCCCTTGACTAACATTTTGTGCTCGACGATTAACAAACTGGTGCTAGAGGAGCAAACGAAATGCGCTCTTGCTAATATCGCCGTTCACCCTGACCAAATATTTTCCAGTTCACAGACTCTTCGAATTCTGCCGATGTTATCGTCCTACATTAACAAGTGGGCGGAGTATCGCAACCACTTGCATTTTTCTCATGAAAACTGCAGCCTGCTGAGACAAAATATAGCACCTTCGGGACAGAGTTGCTAGCTACTTTCTTAATATCAAACATTCCAGCATTTAGTAAAGGGCGAAAATTTCCAAATTTATATTGATCATGAAACGTTAGCATGCGCACTATTTATTAATTCTACGGAATATTCCCTCAGAGAAACTTCCCAACTAGATTTTGTTTCCCAGTTCCGATTGGTATTCGTTTCACATCTGGCTCGCTCAACATGGTAACAGGTGTGTTATCCAGACCTGATACTGACACCTTTCACGCCGCTGCTATGATCGACTTTGTTATCATGGCTGAGGCACAAAAGGACGACCATGAATTACTGAATCATTCGCGATCATTCACTGTGCCCAAACTTCAAGCACTTTCCCTTGAGGATTTCCTATGTACTATTATGTATGACGTTTCTCAAAATCTACCCAAACCATTTGTAGTACTACGTCTTTGTCGAACGGATTTTAACACCCTTCATAATTTATCGTATCCTAATGTATGTATCGCTACGAAACTAATTCGTGATCGTTTCATATGGCCCAGTAACAACCCAGACATTCGTGAATGATAGAAGACCTGTATCCTTTGTCGATGTTCTAAGGTTACAATCACCCGATCACCCCAATCGACACATTCACCATTTCTTATGCCCGATTTAACCAATTTCACATAGATCTTGTTAGCCCAGTGCCACCGTCACAAGATTGCATACATATTTTATGTTGTGTAGATCGATTTAGTTGATGATCCGAAGCTGTACCTATCAAAGAGACCACCGCAGTCACTATCGCCAGCAAATTTTTACAAAGATGAACATCTGTCTCTAGTGCTCTAACCATTCTTTCAAAATACCATGGAAAACAGTTTGAGTCGCAACTTTTCTACACTCTCGCAATTCTCTTTGGTAAAAAAAGCATTTTACGACAACTGTTCATCATCTTTGTCAATGGCCTGGTTGAACGAGTTCACCGTCAAATTAAATCTGTCGTGAAGGCATACGAGGACAGAACGGATTACACAGAACGCCTGCCTATTGTTCTGGGAACTCAGTAAGCTCTTAAGCAGGACATCAGGCATTTTTCTACCGAGCTTTTGTTTGGTACAATCTTACGCTTACCAGGACAATCGATATCCCAATCTAAACCAATTGAATACACCGATCCTTCAAACTATGTTCAACGTCTCAAGAAACACATGAGTAATGTTCAGTGTACTGGTACGCGACAACACAATTGATGTCTGTTTCTCCTTCCGTACAGGATGTCATGTACACAGGTTTTTCTTCGGAATGACAACGCCAAACCCTTTCTACAACCCCCCTACGATGATTAATTTTTGGTGATACAACACCAGGTACTTCACCATACAGAAGTATATGTGCGTGTGTGTTGGAAAACGCACGACGCAGAATGCTATCAGTTTATAGGTAGGTGGGCAGGGCTGATTAGTTTGGAACACCATGTAAAATAAGCCGCCTTATTTCAACCTCCAATGCTTATCAGCTCTACAGAAACAGTAGCCGATAATGTAAAATGTTTGAACATCAGTGGTTGTTTTCGATCATATCTACCGGATTTTATCGCCTGACAAGCAAAAAGAAGGTTAGAAATGAGGGCCTTCAGAGTGACTATCCAACAACATCAAAGTACAAATCATGAAAGTGCATCCATCCAGGTTGTTGAATCGCGTATTAAATCCCAATATTAATGAAGAAGATGCGAATTATTCCACCAATAAAGTGACTTGGGGGATGAAAATTGATCATCAACTGGCTAAAAGCCGCAATTCCTGTTCGTTGTGACACATCTATTCCTTGGCTAGGAGTGTCCAGATGAAGAGATAGTGTTCAATTGGATCCAATGACGTGAAGGTTGTCATTGTTTGACTGAGTTATCTACGACACAAGGTAAAGTAACCAGGCCGGACGATAATCCTCGCTTTAGAACTCTATTGCAGATATCATCTGGTTTCATCATAAACATCACCACAATCACCACTAGCACTACGTCGATGGATGACCTTGGTGTTTAACTGCCATAGATCACTCTAAGTCTGTAGGATACTTATGGTGATTTAGTGGTTTATTTAAACACCATGTGGGTAGTACGACATGGCGTTTGTCCAGAAAAATCAAACAGCGTCATTCAATGTAGATTGGAATAAATGAAAGGACATCAATCACGGGTTTCACTGTAGGTAATCTGGCTGACAACAATCATCAAGTCAACAAAGACCGACGACTCACTGTTTTCCAGTGAGTTTCACCGAATCGACCAAAATTCGTTCGCCATTGAACGTTGGTCACTCTTGAGGCTATCGCCGTTCGGGTAAGTAATCCAACTTAGTGTGAACAGAAAAAAGTTTTCTTAAACTCTTCAGCCGTCCTGACCATTAGTTGACTCGCTCGAGCGATATGTGAACAGCTAACAACTGACTGGCTTTCACAAACAGGAAGGAGTGAAATGACAATGACCGATATCAAGCTTTGCATGTTATTGTTTTTGATTTAGTATTTTACAACTGTAACAGCCTAATAAGATTGTTACAGTTGTAGCATAACAAGATAATCTGCAATTGCTTTAAAGGCATAGTAATAGCATAAAATGTGACAGTAACCCATGGGATCAATACATTATTGATTGGCACTGATGCCTATTTGCCATGTAACCATGCGAAGAAAAAAAACTTATTCTTAAGATGAATAAACGAATTAGTTTAAATGCATAAAACCTTGCGTTCAAACTTAAATTTTAAACATTAATGCACTTATCTGACAAGTAAGTTAAATGTGAGAATAGGGTGAAACTTGTGAGATAGCATCTTTACGATTTTGCTGCCTTGCTTCGCAACAAATTCTACTCCACTCGGTTGCGATACCGGCAAGCAGTGTTCGGTGCGACAGACAATTAATCGTCTTTTTCAGACCAACCACACTTATACATCCCTGTAGACTGTACGAGTGATTGAACCACAGAACTAAATATTCACATCCTAACCTCATCTCTGCCTGTTCGTTAGTGCAACTCGATAGATTCGAATAAAAGTAGACTAGGAGAATCAAACTTCGGAACACGGTTTACGTCCGTCATTCTGCCTGGTCAATTATTCAGGCAGTGAAGTAACATTGTCCTTAAGCTGGTAAGATAAACCAGTCCCTCACACCTAATGATCCAACATCAATAAGACAGGTTTTAGACGAAGCCCTTGATGTAAACGGATAATTGTGTGGGCAATGACATCAGCGAAACGTGAAAAAAGACCTTAAGGAGTGCAGGTTTTGGTATTGATATGTTCGCCGAGCTTGGTGTTTGGGTTGCACACGTTTCATCACCAAGCGAGATGACATCATCACTGCGTAAGTATTTCAGCGCTCAAAAACTATACGCAGAAATACTTACGCACTGATTATATCACCTCGCTTGGTGATGAAACGTTTGCAACCCAAATGCCAAGCTTGACGAACATACCAATATCCAAACCACCAACCCGAGCTGTGAACAACACGACCACTGTTCACAACTATCAGAAAACAGTGCAAGTTATTTACGTTGTATATAAAGGTCACATCTTGTGCGTGAAAATGCAGAGTACTGGAGGCTACTCTGTACCACTGGGCAGACATTATAAAGTATGAATTACAGAATTCATCATTACCGTTTTGATCTTTCCAGTAAATCCGGTTGTTTCTCCGCAGTGCTCTTCGTTTCCTTCACAATGATTTTCCTATTTTGTTTTTGAAGATTCTAAAATTAAGAAGGACGTGTATGCCACCTCTGGTAATGAGCACATTCCATTGATAAACACAATTAGCAGTTTCTCAAGTCATTGTAGAAAACGGTACTAACTGAACATTCATTATGTAACTATAGGCCACAAATTTGACGAAGAACACACAAGAGTAGATGTCAATAATGAATACAAATGGAGTAATTGAAAGACAGGTTTTAAGATGATTCGTTAATTTCGTGTATTGTTATCTATCACAAAACTGACTGTTTTCAGATTAATCGGAATGAGATCACAGTCAGTTTATTTGGAACACCAAAGCTGTTCTCCCTAGGTAATTTCTGTCAGTGTAAACTGGAAGTCATTGCTAGTTATATTGTTCGCAAAATGATAGGCGATTGCATTTCATAAGGAACTTTTTGATGATTAGACAAATTTGGTAAATGACCACTAACAAGCATACGGTAGTTGAATTATCAGGTTCGTAACGGCGATTTTTGGTTGTTTTAACGGTTTGAACAACCATTTTGAGACAAGCGCACAAACTCTTACGGCAAGTCTTCTACCGGTACATCCAGTTTAACTACAGTGAGTGAGATAATGAAAGGACCACAAATTTCGGACCTCATTTCGGTTAATTTGCAACCTACGGTGTTTCATTTGTAAAAGCAAGAAGCACAGAACATTACATGTATTTTCGTAACTGACAGTAATCGCAAAATACAACCCATGGGTGGGAAGAAATTATAAGTCTGAGAAGTGAACGCCACGTTCAAGTTGTTCAAAAATAATTTGCTGGCTTGCTATTCTGTCTTGCAAATATGATGAGTGCTGTCTACTGTGTAATCGATGCTGACTGTATGTATTTAGTTATGGGTCACGGAATATGGCTCGTTAGTTGATCTATACTCAAGGTCGATGGGTGACATGTGATTGCTGATTTCAACCACATCACGTTGACTGCAGCCCCCAGTACCAAAAATTGAAAGATTTTAAAATAATGTGAGACTACGGGGGAGAGGAACTGTTGGACCTCTGTTCAAGTGGATAACGAGTTCTAACCTACTTCTGCTGGCAAACGATCGTTCTGCTTCGATCACGTCATAAGCTGCACCTCATCTGATAGGAGTACTGGAAATGAAAGTGAATCTTTGGTGAGTGCGACAACTATTAAGCAATACACCATATATCACATACTGAAAGCTCATTCGTACGGCTCCACTGAGGTAGATATACAACATTGATTGAACTGCGCAGGACACTGCCTGATTCGATGAAGTCATTGAAACTGTAAGTGATGATAATCAGTTCAGTGTGGAAGATCCTGATGACTAGCTATCTTGTCGGCTGTACCAATCGAAGGAACAGAAATTTTCAGTTCTAAGACATAACAAAAGCTCGTTGATTATATGAGATGGACCTCTGGGGAAACAATCAAATTAGTCAAATTAGATACAGTGCACACACCTTCCTATGTGGGCACACCAGCAACAAACTTTTTACCGTTCACCGTGAAATGGTTGCACTTCCACAGAATTATTCCTCACTACATTTACCCCACTTACCTAAATTATACTTTCATGTAAACTGTTGAGCTAACTAAAACGAAACCTTGACTTGACTGTCGTACAGAACTTGTGGGATATCACCACAGGAAAACTTCATCCAAATAGAGGAAATTCTTATCACAAAAAGGAGCTCCAAAATGCACTTTTTTGAGCATGACGAAATGTTAATTTTACAGTATGAATAATTTCTGATGGGTTGCATACAAGAGAGTTTGTTTTAGTTTTAAGAAGAAGTGGGAAGCAAGTTTTGTTAAACTATGTGGATTTTTTAAAATCCAGAATGATGCCTTTCAACGTGACCTTGTAACTAATTCGTTTCCGCTATTATGTTTTATGGTCACTGTCGTTTCGACTTTACTTCAGTTACGAAAATGCACTTCAATCGTTATGATCTGTCCTCCATATTTAAGCAAAAATGAACTTTTCATGCTGAGAATTTGTCAAAATAATTTCAAAACAGGTCGTTATCTAAGAATTCCACGTAGTATACTTCGGCACCCATAATCTAATTCGCATATGCATCACGGAACGTGTTCTGTTTGTCTATTGATATGCGTATAGAATCAGGTCTCCATTAGTCGACTCTTTCACGGTTTTGTTAGAAGAAACGATAAAAACACAATGGGATCAGTTACAGCAAATAACTGAATTGTATAGGATATACAATTAACATGGATTCCACAACCAATCTCTCCCGAATTAAAATACACAATAATCGACTTCTTTGTCACCTGGCAGTCTAATGTAAACGTACACCTACTAATACCATCAGGGTGATCGGGAAAGGACACATTTTCCCGTTGTGAATGCTAAACAAAAAAGAGGGAAGCGAATCATTCACCGAATAAACGAATTTTGTTAAATTTACCATTCAAGCTGAAATTGAAAACTGTTCGGCGACATAAATCTGAAATCTCAAACAATCACGTGAATCTTGACAATTTTAAAGGGGCCAGTTCATTTTTGCTTAGTTTTTGTCAGTTCGTTGTACACACAACCATTAGCGCGTTGACAATCCTGAGCGCGAGTCAACACTACTAATACTTTTAGGACTCTGTGTTATGGTCATC
This sequence comes from Paragonimus heterotremus, assembly GCA_013368495.1. NCBI lineage: Eukaryota > Metazoa > Platyhelminthes > Trematoda > Plagiorchiida > Troglotrematidae > Paragonimus > Paragonimus heterotremus. The sequence goes on along the minus strand of LUCH01001264.1, from coordinate 50,682 downwards.
CTAGATGGTAGTTCCAGTGCATAAATTGGTACCAGAAAGCTTAGGGAAATTTAGTGCGTGTTAATCGTCGCGAAAAATCAAGATTTTCACCACAAAAGATATCACTCACGTTACAACATTGGTCAACACAAATGTTGACGGTTTTACATGTCAAGTTGATGGTACGCCGAAGTCTTCTAATGAGAGTTAAACCCAATGGGTAATCGCGCTTAGTGTTACCTGATGGTTTGACAGGTACTACATTCACTGTGTGATACTGACACACAACATAAACAACACGAAACGTTTGGCGTTAACTGGAACACGTACAGCTGTCCTCATGAAGGACATTATGTCAAGTCTTTAATAGAACATTCTTGCTTGGGCCCACGAGGGAAGACGAATATATATATGTCATATTCTGAGAGCAGGCGATTGATGTGCGAAAAGATTTATCTGGAGCAGAAGCCACAAGCTGACCTTTAGGCGAGTTTTCTGTTCAATGGTTACTCATGAATAATGTAAACAGCTTTCAGTATTTGTGATAAAACATCTAAGAATGTCCTATAACTTATTCCGCAATTGGTAGGAAATTTAGGCTGTCGAAACGATTACGCTTACATTCCTAAATAAGCCTTCAATGAAAGTTTATCAACTGAGATGGAGAAACAGATGAAATTCAGGCGGCACAGTTTTGTAAAGATCTACAAAAAACCGGGTTCACGGAAACTAGTATCCGGATAGCACAAAAGTCCGAATAAAAAGATGTAGTTGTATGCATTTTGCTGTTGCCACATTATGATACTCTACTGCTTACTTGTTAGTTTCATCGCCAATCCGAACCATAACGTAGAGAACAGTCTGACAACTGATCAACGCTACAGACCGTTCCTACTTGCAACAGTGCATTCGATTAACGACTGTCACGTTACGTGTGTCTCTAGTGGACCATTTAAAATACTGTATGTGACATTACAGGTGCAACTTATATCAACTAAGATAGAACTCGTCATTCCGAAACTGTGTGTCTGTCGTGGAACGAAAGGAACTGTCGTGCACAATCCCATCATAGCCCTTTTCTTTCTATGCACCAGAAGAACCCCAGTTGGGATTCTGCGCCCGGAGTTTATTCGCATTAGTATTGTCTAGCTATTTCGTTTACTGAATTTTAGTTAACACCTATTGGTGATATCAGCTGTCATTAAAATTAAGATCGGTTTCCGAGTGACTAACGCCTTAAGTTAGTAAGGTGAAGATGGCTAGTTTCAACTGTAACAAAACGTCTCCAGTAACCAATAGGTCTGTTGAAAGAAAATAACGCTAATGGAGAGCGCGACCACTTTGAGATGATTACTTCATACCAACTTTCAGTCACTGTGGTTCTAAATGTTTTCGTAAACTGACAACATCGAGTGGATCACGGTTGTCCACAGCGATCAAATTTTGACACAAGTGATTTTAATCACGAAGTGACTAAAACCTTCGTACACAGGATTAAGGTTTCAGTTTTGAACCTACAATGTTAGTGAGCTAGAAAATTTACTCGGTCATGATGAAAATGTAGTTTAACATGAATTCTGTCTATCCACCATGCACTCTACCGATGTAAGCAACCTTCCAGACATTACTGCATACTACTTGCTAACTAACTCAAATAAATAACATAAAGCTTTCAGAAGGCTATTAGGACTAAGCCTGAAGTCATAAGTTTCAGCCACATAAATATGCCAGCATTTTCCATCAAACATGACAGGAATACATGGCAACCTACAGAGCCTTACTCCCTACATCATTTCAAATCCCAAAGTGATCTAATCCCCGAACAAAATGTTCAAATCGACCGGGGTTCCAACCATGGACCGGAAACCACAAAACAACCATGTCAAGTAGTTGCCAGTTCTCAAACGGTACTCACTTTTTGACTACTACTTGGCCACAGACGATCTCTGGTAGACCCAATCATTGCTTGTACCCTGTTCAACTCATGATCCACTTCAGGTATAAGATTTGTTGTCGTATTTTGGTCGATCGTTTGGGACAGAAGTAATTTTTGTTGAGTCAGCTGATGTAGCAACTCGCGACTGAGCTCTTCGTTTTGTGCAGCCTTCGGATGAAAAGGTTTAAAGAATTGGGATAGTTATTGAAAGAATGACCAAGAAAAGGTTCCCAACCAGTACATTTGTCATCAATTACAGAGAGAGAGTGTGTTAGCTAGAGAGTTATTTAGTTAGAGATGGTTAATTGATTAAACCATTCAGATATTGCTCGAAATCTGAGTGATTATCAACTGATATGTAAGTACAGCATTTTTATACCACGCTTGTCATACGACGTCACCGACGTACTTTGCCTACTTTACTTACAGCAAAACTAGATTATATGGAAAAGGGAAAATGTCATATATGAATATGATATTTAACGATTGGTCTGGTGTCAACAACTTAAAGTGACACTTCGCGCATCAGTCACAGAGTTATACTAAGTAAATTATGTTCACATCTTAGTAAATCTCTCGGGTCAAACACGCTTGCTTGTGAGTTATAACTTACTTTACACCCGTTAGCGCGGATGGACACAGCCCACCTATCAGGAGGCGCATCTCCTAACGAAACAGCCAGGACATATCACGCCAAGTCGATCGACCGGTGGTGGTATGCTTCCACTCCACTAATCAGAATGCAACCGTGCGGGCAAATGTTTGTGCGCTATCTGCACTGTGTATTCTAATGTTGATTTCTGATGCCCTCTGTAACGTAATTTGCTCTGATGCCCTGACTGCCATATATGACCGTTACATTTCATTTGCTCTGTGTCTAACTGCCATGTATGGTAATCGTTTTGTCCTATAAATTTAGAGCCTCCGTTGCCTAATTTTGACTCTCTCTACCAATAAACGGTGTTGCTGCGTCTCTTCTCTTTTTCGGTTCTGGGTCGAACGATTGAGCCGGTGACGAAAGGGACGATTCAATACCACCTTGAATCGCCAGTTTTCACTGATGATTGTAAAACTTCGTGAAGCCCACTATAAAACTTATAATCCACGACCGATTTTGTCCTAGCCTGGATGCATTAGGCAGAGATAGAGTGAATGCAGGAACAAATTTGAAGCCTAACCTGTCACGAGCTGGAATCCATTCACTCCGTCATCGCTAGCACAAGCGATATTTATGGAACTGCTAGTGATTTTAAAAAGAAAAAACCCGCAGTGGAGTGCCAGTTTTTAGGGTGGATATTGAGAAACATTTAAAAACATTCTGGTCTTTTTCCTCCTTTCCACAAAAGATTTTTATAAAGACCCTCTTGTGGTTTCATTACAGAAAAACACCGCAAATTGAGTAATGTTATGGTATGAAACTGGTGGTTATGTGATTTGGCCGATCAATTATAGATCTTTCGAAGGTTGCGTTCTTCAGTGTCCATTAATTCATTCATTCATAACTATAGTGAGCCTGGCAAGACAGTACTCTGGCCAGATCAGGCTCTTACCGCAATAGGTATTTGGAATAACCTAAAATATGAAATATACAGAGGGGTAAAAATAAGTGGAATAAACGCTAAACAAAGGAGTTAAAAATTGTGTGAGTGCAGGCACACCGTTGACTGTAGCATGCTGAAAACTCGGACAGTGTTTTTAGCCAGCGGTCTGAATGATCACAAGGACTCCAACCAAAAAAATGACACACATCCATCTTACTAAATGGAATAGTTGGGATCTTCATATTCCGTGGTAGTGGCGTCACTGGTCTAGCATCATGTCTTACCCAGCTGTTGGTGGTCGCAGTGAATGATATTTGATGTAGCTACTGCTTACCTGGCATGCGGGGTAAGTGATCTAACCATCACGGGCTATGCAACCCGGTTAGATGGCCATTCTGTCGGACATTCTTGATGTTCCAGAATACGACACGGTGGAAAGATACGTTACTTAGACATAATTCATAATTAATGCAGTCGAACTGGCGGAGACAAAGGTGGCTAAGTGCAGCAAGTTTTTCAATATCTACGTCGCGAACCACAGAGCAAAACAGAACGCACACAAACATTACATACCCTCACGTTCGGCAACAACTGAACGTAGTTCTGATGGTACATAAGATGTGTGTCAGCATAAGCAACGCGTTCCTTTGATACCTTCGATTATATCTAATAAGAAATATTACAAGCTGACGAGACAATGGTATGTAAGTAAAAGAAACTGTTAACAGTTTCGAGCGGACTGCTTGCTATAAAGAACGTAGGACTGGCAATGCCGCAATCTTGAAACAGCACTTTAAAACTTGAAGGTGCGAAGCAAATTCCACACAAACCAGTCTGGTCACTCACCTTGATTACGATGGTCAACATGTCTTCGGCGGAGAGGATGAGTAAAGACAACGCTGTGTGCATGCTCTATGTCCGTCAATCTAGTGCCAAATAGAAAATCAACACTAAGTTCACTGCGTTCTTCAGGTTCACCCTGCAGAATGTCGTCCGTGATTAACTTAAACAGCAAGGATGAATTCTGACCTCCTTGATGGCCACCACTATAAGAGATGAACGCCCGAGAAAGTTGTCTATAACCCCTCACTCTTCTTGCGGAGTCGACATACAGTGATCCGAGAAGATTTACATACATCTCTGAAATTCATCAACAAGGCAGACAGATCGTTTGAACGTCACGAACCACCGCGTTAAGAGCAGCCTTTGGGTTTAAGATTCCCAAGATCTGTTGCAGGTCAAAAATGTGACCAATGCATACTCTCAGATAGAAATTCTGTCTGCTCTTTACGTACCAGAGTTTTCATTGGTTCAATGGGCCAACACATGGTTTACGTGCTTCGGAAGGTATATCAGTTTCAATGGAGATATAGAGAATAAAATAAAATCGCATATCTCTAAGACTGTGGCGACATTCGCCAACCAAGGACAACCCTGACGACAGAATTGCATCTCTTTGAGGCTTAAGGGTCGCGTCTATAAGGCGACTTTGAGGGTCTATTAATTTTCGTTTGCAGAACATGGCTGCTCATCGTAGAACACGGAAACCGTCAACAGGTACTTGAACACCGATATTAGTTCGTTAGTTCGCACCAGATGGCATCAGCGAGTAAGCAACGAAGAAGTTAGAAAGTAGGTATTTGATAGTAATTGCCAAACGAGTTCTTTCTTGTTCAGTCCTTACACTTACACGGACTTAGACGGTTAGACAATGTGTTAAGTACACCAGCTAGTCGTTTACCACGTCGTACACTCTTAGCTGACGCTTCTGCTGACTGGCATAATGTACGAGGTGGTCAGATGATGACCTAGTGTAAAGAAGTAAAGTGGTTCACGAAAAGGCTCACCAATGTAGGTCGAGTTCGTCTTCCAGACTGGGGACCTCGCGACCCACAATGTTGCAGGCTAAAGGGGTTAGGTGAGATAGCGGCTAACCGGGCTCAGTGGCGTGAATGTTATCGTTGTTTGACCGGGTTGTTTGTGAAGTGAGTGCATTTATTGATGCAGAGGAGTGAAAGCCGTAAGGAAGTTATCATGCTGATGATGCCTTACTTTCACCTACAGTTTGGTTGTTTGTTTGTAAGGTGTAGACACCTTGATGTTGTAGGTGTGAATATAGGAATAATTACTCTTAGTAGTTAGGTCTCCTCCACTTGTTTTTTCCTTTCCTGGTCAGTGTTTGTTTCACTCTTCATGGTTATGTAGCAGTTAAGCATCAGCGGAAGTCACTAATGTATTGCTGTCTATGACGTTGATAATGATAGATATGGGGATATGCTTCAACGGATTATTTTTCACACTAACATGAACATATCTCACTGGTTTATCCACTGGGAATTCGGTTTCACTGTGTCATGCCCGGTTGAACAAAGCAATTCATATAGTGGGCAGGATTATGCCAAGGAAATTAGCGGAGCTTTCATTCCCTTGTTTGTCCATCTTTTCTGTGGACTGCTAGCCATTTTCTTCTGCGTCTTGTTGACGAGTCCATTGACACCCTCCTGTTTTATCCATCACCTTAGTTTTGTTAGTGCAAATCTCAGATAGGAAAACATTTGCAATTCCCTACTTAATGGATTCATTTGGTCAAGATGACCACAAAGATGTTTTTTAGGATTGAAAGCAGATGATTGGGTAGATCAAGATATAGAGCCAACGTTGTGAAAAAAGTTGAACGTTCGCACAATTCCATATGGATGGGGCAAAACACAGTCATCTTAAAACCTTCGATCATTCAAGCTCGACAGTGATTGGAGTCAATTCGCCCGTAGCAACTCCTTGTTGCTCGAATCAATAATTGTGTTGTCAGCTTCCTCCCTTTAATCGACCATATGGCAGGCTCTACGTGAACTGAAGTATTATCAGATCGCCCACTTGCATCTATATATGTATGCTGTTTCATATAACCCTCTTAGGCGAAATGGTGGCTCGTTACTCTAAACACTCCGGATCCATTACGCATAACACCAAAGGCAACCGCGCACTGTCCAGTCTAAGCGTACTTGTCCACGTTGTTCACGTATCCATGGCACCTTAGGCGATTTCCTAGCAATAAATTCATACTTGCACAACGTTTTTCTCATTGTATGGTCTAATGCACTAAAATCATATACGCTTACACTGGAAGACTAAATGTTAATTCCCTTGGCTGTTATGTTCCCCTCGGTTAATGGGTTAAAATCAGCGAGCGTGGTGATGATGAGACCCAGCTAGATCGAAGCAGCTATCCACCGTTTCACTAGTGTTTACTAAGACCAACGGTTGGCAAGGTCGAAGATTAAACCGGATGATCCTCAAGCAAACATTTTACGGGCCCACTGTGAGTATGGTTTATTGTGGACGCCCACTTCCATCTATCCACCTGTGACCCCACACGGAGACAACGTATCAGTCGTTTCAGTTTAGTTGTTCTAGAAACACTTTTGGGAGATCCCATCATTCAAGCCGTTAAGTTATCTATTTTTCGTAATCCTAGGGGTCACCAAGTTTTTCTGTCAGTTCAGTGAAAGTGTGTTAAACTGAATAAACTGTTGACTAGACAAATGAGCGCTATTCACTACAGAACATATAAACGACCGGAGTCAATAGGTTAACAGCAGTTGTAAAATGTTTCACCCATTCTGAATGAGTGCATGTCCAGCCATCCTACGTAAGTGTATAACGGATTGAGAGAGATAGACTACCGTGCCAACCGACGGTAACTGCCCTCGATCACATTTGTCCACCACTGTTCGGTTTTTGAGCAAGTATGCTCCTGAGGTAGCCCAATGGCTTTAAACCATGGCTATGGGCTGACCAGTCAATAACCCATAATTCGCGAAGAAAAATTGGGACGTTTGGAACATTGGGCACGTTCGTGAGAATGTTTTCCCGCTAGAAAATTATTCTTGTTGCCAAATGTGACACAGTAAGTGGATGAAAATCCTCCAAATATGCTGACAAGCATTATACTATAGTTTTCATCTGATACACCCAGTTCTTTCAAGTCCGTAGTTGTGAAGGAACTCAAATCAACACTAATCGCTCACTATTAGGCTTCTTCCAAATGTACATCACCTCGTCTGGTAGAGCATGTCGGTACTAGATCCACCTATCGAGGCAGTCTAAGTTAAGAAATACTTAGTCATCCAACAACATAGAAACCCATCAGGATGTCCACGAGACGCAAAAATTCACTTACCTGAAATGACCCTGATTTTGGCTGGACATAAGAGGACTTGAGTGGTATTCTTTGGTACTCCAAGCAGTAGTGCTGTTTCAAAGTTGTCCGCAAGGTTATTCTCCAAACGCCGAAAGAAACAGTGATTTTTTTCACTATCGGTATATCAGACACCAATAGGCAAACACTGAACTCGTCCCATTTAGATTGAACTAATGGGTATTTTCTTTCTTACGGTTTACTAATGTGAATATGTTTCTCAAAAATCTAAGAACGGTACAGATTGAGATCCAGAATAGTCCACCGCTCATCTGAAGTTCCAACTTCACTCTCTTGAAAACCATAATTTGGACCGCATCCCTTGTCAAGTAAGAATAATCTTCTATGTTTGACTGTATTCTTTAAACTACTGTGGTCGCTCATCCGCCCTACATAAGGGATTTACCAGAACAGACCAAACAGGTCGCGATGTGTACTTTTCCAGATGACATTTGTTCTCAGTAGATGGATGTTTTGTTCTACGGTTGAAGTGACTCAAATTGCACGCATATCATGTAAAAGCAGTCAACAGGTTGTGGTCACATGAGTAGGCCCATACTGAGGCCCTCGTTTATTTACCAGATATTTCAAAATCAGTTGAGAGCTTTTGAAAAGACCTCGGTGTGTTGAAGATTAGTGACACAAGCAGTGAGATACCGAGTGCAGACACTCACCGACATGAACCTACTGAATTACTAATAAAGTGGCAATCCCGCCGATTACAACAGGATGATACGGGGGTTGCGGAGCGTGAGTGGCATGTCGTACAGATCAGACTGAATGTTTCTCTTCACGCGGTTGTAACAATGATTCGCTTACTTGGTTCATATTTACTCAAGATACGTTCATCGATCGATGCTACTTCATCCAATTAGTAGATATTTCAATGGATGATGTGTTCCTGGTGTATGATAGCTCAGTACTCCAAAGCAGACCAGACCTCAGGTGTACGTAATACTTACCTGTTTCATGGCTGTGATGTGAAAATCAAGCGGGACAACTGTCGATTGTCAGACATATTTGTTTGAATGCTGTCTTTACCCAACTAGTGACTTGCAACTGAAGTCATTAGATGGTTTCTGTGTGGCAAATGTGAGCGCGCAACAGGTGGATTTCATCTATACTCATCTAACCACTTTTGTAATAGTCTGAAAATGATATCCAGTAGTTTACAACGGAATGGGGTCTATTTGGCACACAGTTTAAACGCATTTAACTCGTTAACAAATCTCATAATATCTGAATCAGGATCAATAATAGGGGACTTTTATTGCATTATAAAAGTGGATTACGGATATAAAGAGTATAAACGTCTGAGTGATCATCAGTCTCATCACTTTGGCTTTAACACCTAACTGCGCGTGTTGTTGCTTCGTCACTTTTTATTAGCTAATGGACCATGCATTTTAGAAATCCACGCAGTTTTAGAAGCGTTGAAAGTTTCAACTGTAGTATCCCACAACATGGCACTTAAATCTGTCGGGTTGCCGATCTACACATAGTAAATTGAATTAGTTCGTGCAGAAAAAATACTCGCGACGTTGATTACATCGCGGCAGAAACCGAACAGATCTGAACCAACTTCCCTATTTATGATTTCGAATCCTTCGTGTTTAAATCATTTACAGTAAACAAGTGTGAAAGGGCACTTAGGTTTTTTTGTCGTGTAAATTACTGCTCTGCTCTTTCTGCTTTTTGTGTAGGTCACAGGTGTAAAGTCATTTATACAAACATGACCTGGTTCAATTTTGCCGGCAAATTGATTTGAAGCATCCATTTGTAGCCAGCGTGGGAAAACAATACACTCTAACTACGTGAGTTAGTAATGAACGCAGATTGGTGGGGCAAAATCAAACTCAAAGGAGAATTTGAATTGCACCGTACAAATCCAGGTTTCAGCTGTGGACATGGTAACCGTAATCCAAAATGTTGATGAATATGTCCGGAGTATGAAAAAGTAATGTCCTTTTTGGTACTGTTCAGGGATTTTGGAAAAGAATACAAATGCAACGTTAGTTGATAGCTTACGCTTCGGACCCGTTGGAATCATACGCTAGCTATGAAAACCAAACAATGTAAAAAATTAAGCACGATGAATGAGGGTGTTTAGACCGAGAACGAATGACTCCGCCGCGAGCTGAGTTCGAGATAACTTAGTGGTAATAACACTAGCAACTACTACCATCCTGTCGTCGGTTCGAATCCCAGTCGTCTCAATAGCTTACGTCTTGCTCTAGACGGCCTGACAGTATCTACTTCACAGATGACCTAGTACGTCACATGTAAACGTACATTATGCAGCGAAAGAGTCAAGCGAAAACAAGGAAAAGTTCTGTGCCCTCCGAAGGCTGAAGTTTAAACTGGGAAAACCGACACATATTTAAAAATGATAACCAGTAGAAAATGTGAGTTAAAACGTTTGAAGTGAAGCTAAAGCCACAGGATTTGAAATAGGACGCTGTACTATCAACTAGCCGAAGTGCTCATCTTGCCGTACACTCGAAGCTTACGGTTCTGACTAACTGAGGCTAGTAAGCAATTTAACGTACACCTACATTTCAGACTGAGGCACCTGAATTAGACAGTGCTAAAAATTCACACTGCAGTATACAAAGTAAATGTATACGCTGCAATTTCATTGCGCGCAAACAAGATGCAGACTGATTCTACTGCTGTTTACATACGAAGCATATGTGCTGATAACAATATTTGAGGTCTACGCCTTCCAAATAAACTGATCCAGGGTATCTATTGACAACTGAAGATTTCTGAGGGAACGTGTGCACGCACTAACTCTGAAACAGTTGACATCCATTCTAACATACCTAGAGAATGAATTTCAAAACTCCCATAGATTGAATTATTCATGGATGGTACGGTGATCTTTGAATCGCTTCAGGTAATCATTTGCTACTTCATGATTTTCCATCCGTAGCTTTGTAGGATACTGCAGTGCACTCGCCCATCATGTAACACTACAGCGCTAGGAATATCTGCAAATGGGGCA
>LUCH01001264.1:0-12388 GCA_013368495.1 Paragonimus heterotremus | reverse complement strand
AAACAATGGAAACGCCAATGCAAACAGGCAATCTGAGATGGATTTGTTCTGTTCGCAGGATAGGAATTAACTACAAGTTACAATCAGTTTTTTCACGATATAAAAAGAGTTCAGTCTCTGGTAGATTGCTAGAAGTGAAAGCGTCGGGGTTGGCGAATAAGTTCGTGACTAAACATATTTGTACCAACCAAGATATCTGCATCTCGAGTGAATTGATAAATTTGATTCTGACGTGTTACAGTATGTCCACAACCTAATACTTTAGGACGATCCTAACCTTTAAGCACGTTCATCGGATCGTATTGTATTTCATCTGAGACAGCCCACTCTTGGAGCTCATTACTAGAGACGGGTTTAACTACTTAACCCATTGAGAACAGTAAGGATTGCACTTATCCCTGATAGTTCGAAATGTTAGATTATCACGTTGAAAACCGGGCGACTTTTCGTGGCGTTCATCGCGCATCCCCCAAATGTGTGCAGTATGAGGAGGGGTTATCATAGGGCCTTTTCCGTAATCTGTCACGATTCTCTAAATTTGGATACTTACGAGTACTGATGAGTAGTCGGAGACCTGGTTAACTTCAAGCTGAACATCACTCACACTCGTTCGCAGCCTTTGTACTCCGGCAGACTTTCCGGTCTGCCTCTTTTGAAAAGGAATATTAGACTCGAGCGTTGCTTTTGCTAAACTTCGTCAACGGTACATATCTTTGCTACAGCCGGGATTAAAACTCCGATCACGCTTTCATGAGTAACCGTGTGGACAACTGTCTCAATGGTCTCACAACAAGCATGACCGAATGTTCAATTCTGCATATTTGTGATGAGCAAGCCGTCCAGTAGTTTCGACCGGGGGCACAATAAATTTCCTGTTACTTCTAACCAGTAACCCGGTGATTAGGACTTTCTGGACAGATCAAAATTTTCCATCTCATTAAGCTTGCTAGACTGACAGGAAATTCTGTCTGAATGCGAATGTTGCGACCGAATGTGAGGGCTACTCATGAGTAGCTCAAAATATTATTAAAGCATAAGTTTCAAATTCTCTGATGGAATACAAACTGACTTTACTGACCGACTAAGGAGTGCCTGCTTCAGATTACGAAAGACTCCTTATATGATACAACCGTTTGTTTTTGCAACTAACTTCTTGCTTAAAACGAAAATCATGTGCACAGAACTAACAATTCCGCCCTAAGAAAAAGATATTCTACATGGAATGAAATACGTAAAACCAACGAGGTATCTGTTACTGAAACTGTTATGTGGCCAATTTGCTTGTAATGAACTGACAGGTATCCTTTGGGTAAGAAATTCCGCTGTTTAAAAACGGATAAAAGTTTCCCAGCCACTTAGCTTGGAAATATTGGTTGAGTAGTTCGTATTGCTTACACGAAGGTCTAAAACAATGAGAGCTCAATTACAGCCTTTCATGTGCAAGTTTGCCAGAAGAATTAGGGTAATTCAGGCTGTCTAGTAGGTTCCAAACATAACCAAGCCATTCACCTTTTTAAAGTCTATTAGTTTTTGCTGTATCCTGGATATAAGAAGCATTATGATCAATATATTCTCTCGTAAGAGATCCGTTTGATTCACAAAATTTAACTTTCAGTGGAATAAGTGTTACGAAAATCTGATCGCATGGATGTTAAAGCACACAGTGTTACTTTATTTCCTTGTGTCAGCCAGAATAATTAATGTCCACTGTGAAGGTAGTTCAAGCCAGACGTGGCTGAACAGATCAAAAATGGGACTTAAGTCAAACAAAACAGCTGTTAATTGATTATGTTGATGATTATTAGCACAACATGTGCGTTACACTTGTTGCATCACATGACAAACACGGTGTAGTTCATATTTAAGGGTTTTGAAGAAAACTGAACATTAGTGTTCTTAAAAACTGTAAAACAGTCACTCACAGCTATATTTAGAAAAAAAATAGCGAATAGAGAAAATATCTACCCTACAAAGGTTCCATTATTGGGAAGATGAACTCTTATTGAACCACTTAACAGAATACGCTACTGGCAAAACTAAATGAAGAACTAGACATCCTCCATGACACAATTGTACTAAGTAATACAGTGCAACTCCGGAAGCTATCACTCCCAAAGCAACAGATGCCGTACCAAATATTGCTTGTTTTTCTCCAACCGGTTGCAATGACGATGTGTCAGTCGTAATGCAAAATCACCTGCTAGCCAATTTCAGACATGACCAAAAAGTCTTCAACACAACATTGCTAAATTATATCCACCAAGCAACTTGGCAGACATCGGATGGATAACACTGTAAGAAAAGCGAATTAATGAGACACCCTTTAAATCTATAAAGTTGATTAGACTCCACGTATCGCGATGATACGGACTATCGAAACGGTACCGATTTGAATTTACGTTGTGACTTATTTTGTCCATATCCAACTTGCTTTGCTAGTTAGAAAAGTGCACTGATGCTGAAACCCGTCTAAAAAGGGTCATTCAGTTCTGTCCAAAACGGAATTTGGAATTTGCTGACTTGTTTGATACAATGAATATTCAACATAAATATTTGCCGAAATTCGATATACAGTCAGTATTGATTTCCGCCATGTTGCACGATGAAATATCGGATGGAAATTGAGAAATCTGAAAGTAGTTCGGATCGCTTACTTTTGGCATAAAATAACAACAACATCTTGAATAGTTTACGTCGTTACAACGTGCCACCCACCGCGAAAACCTTACAACGTCAGGCTCGAGATGAGAGAGACTCGTGGTCATCAAAAATTGTCGAATCAATGCGTAATCCGTCTCAGCGTGTGATTGTTGTCGAGACGCTCCCCGAGGAGGACAGGAGGTTGTTCGAAAAATACGTACAAACAGAGGTACAAAAGCAAGTGGATAACAAGAAGAAAAAGTTGCTGTGTAGTTCAGATCCAGTCAAGTCGCAAGCTGAGTTTCTAACAGAACCAGAACGGTATATTCACAACTTTTCCTCTATAACGCTAAGTCGTATTATGTTGGAAGTGTTATCATTAGACCCAAAATTGTATCATCCGAAGTCTAAATGTAAACGCTTGGATGCGGAAGTTCAGTTTGAAAACTTACACATGCAACTAAACGGACTCGTTACTTCATCAAAATTTAATGCTGAACACTGTAAGTCTACTCTCGTGAACGCTTGATATACTTATCTGAATAGCAAAGTAATGAGATGCAGTTTATTGAAACGTGAACACTTAGACGCTATAACAGAGCTAAAATCCAACCATTATATTTCAACCATGAAACCTGACAAAAGAGAAGAAATAGTTTTACTTGATAAAACTGATTACCTTGTCAGAATGTCGTCGATTCTACCAGATAGCTGGAAGATAGTGATGACGCACAGGACATTTTATGCACTTGCTTTCCTCCTTTTAATACTTGCCATGCATCGTGTTCCTGTAATAAGCATGTCTCTGTTAATTTATCATCAGAAAGTGAGATGCCACTTATTTATCAACCAGTCTGCAAAACTGCCATTTTCAGCGCATTGAATGGAACAACCCAAAGTCGGAGTTATCTATATACAACGTCATTTAGGAATGTCGATTTGAGCATACAGTAGTCAACCAGAAATTCAGCTGCGGCCAAAAACTAACATGTACATATCGAAAGAGATCAAACAACAAACTATGTAAACGTATAAGACCAGAATTACACATAAAAACAAGCAACCAGCATTGTCCAACGCACAACATATCCCCACGTGCAACACCAATCTGACCCGTTTTCAGTGTATCGTATTCAAAGTTATGCAACAAAATTTGCACTTTTCTAAATCCGTTACTGTCAAAGCGTTGAAAATAATGTTGAATTTCCAAAAAGAGTGTGTAAACTTACTGCTGTCAGAACAGCAGTAGTGACCGTAAAGTTTAATACTGCAGAATTCTATTCGCAGTGATGTTTTATTTTTTTGTCACTATGTACACACAAACAGTCATGTACGCATAAAAGTAGAGGCTGTAAAACACTTGGCATAAGTAATCTGAGATCAGTCCACTGCTATTTTGTTACGACTCACAAAGTTGTTGGAACAAACCCGGTATTATCTCAAACCAGCTGGATTTTTGTTGTCCACAATAGCAAATGTAGCAGAAAGTGAGATTAGTACGTCAATTTTAATACCACAGCCAGATAAAACAAAGATTGCTTCAATGTAATAATGCAAATTAGTTAAACATAGTAGCTGAACAGATTTATTATTAGCATGTTTCAAACAGTCTATTAGTAAAAACGAGGACATAATACAAGTCAATTTACTCAAGACTTTCCCGACTTTCATAATACTTTGTATTACAGGGGTAAGTCAGTAACTTCGTTGGGTCTGTTAAACTCGATAGTTAGACAATTTCATGTGTATCTCACAAGAAATTCATAACACTGACTAAGGAGGCTCTGTAATCGTCGGGCCATAAGAGCGAAAGCGACTGGTTACCATTTTCCATCAGATGTGTTACTACGTCTGTTACTTAAAGTTTGGAATTTTTCTAAATTAACCACTGTTTCAGGTTGATACAGAAAGATAGCCTGAAGACAAATCCACAATATCCGATGTACGTAAACTGAACGATCAACGTGAAATAAATGTGTTTATTTCGCAGTAGCTGTGACAAATGTGATTCGTCAGAAAAAAGCTTCTTACAGAAGCACATATCACGTATGCTGAACGTTTCATAGTAAGGTTTGAATAAAGAATAAAATTAAGCTGTCGTTATTTTGCAAGTATCTATGGCTTTACAAGGCATATACAAAGGCCAAAGAAAGGCATGAACGGGGATAAGCTATCATCATCGTGGGCAGCAACCTATCACTGGCTTGGTTTGTGACTTACTGTTATACAGAAGAGGAGAATAAAAAAAGCCGCGGACAAAAAATGAAAGCATGAGAGGGAACCCACCTGCTGAAACTAACTACGTCTATACCCAAACACTCAACCTAGAGGGACCCTCATCTTGCAAACAAACAACCGAGATATAGGTGGAAGTCAGACATCATCAGCAAGACAACAGCAAACCACAGCTGAACAGTAAAACGGTAAATACAGTGCAAGTAACCGTCAAATAGTAAAGAGGAAACTACAAGCAAGTTGCACAATTACAATCCTATTTACAATCTTGCTGTTGGTCTGGGCAGTGTAAACCAATGGAAGGTTACCTTTAAACACAGGATTGTTATTAACTGAAACCCACCCATTATTCTCCTCTAGATTAACGTTGGGCTTTTCTTAATGGTTATATAACAGTCCAGTATCAACAATAACCCCAGATGTTTTAATATAAAGAATTGTGTAGGTGATTGCGATCAGCTGAAGTGTTTTAGAAATTAGATCACATAAATACTCATAAAGAAAAATATATACATATGGACATATAAACATGCAGGAGTAATTGAGAGCATTAATCAGGCTGCAAGGTTGTTTATCTCTAGGCGACGAGAAGAAAAGTGGTCAATAAAATAGACGACATCTTGTTTTGCACCAGGTTTACGGATCAATGCATACGTGGCATCCGCGGACAAGAATCATGCTAAATATTACTCCTTTGAGAAATGCACGGCATCTGGAGTTTATATGGATATAATTTTGTTATCGCATTACTTAGTTATCGCACTAGAAGCGATATCGCTTTCCGACTCCATCGTAAACATAAACATTACGTTAAGTACTTACACTCTCAGAATTGTAGAGGTTCAAATGGCCTCATTCGAAATTACCAGGTCGCTCTATGATCTACTAGAAAATTACGATGAATCCATCAGCACACCTTTAATGCATTCGTCCTGTAAACATTCTTGTGCATGCGTCCGTCCTGTACACATTCCTGTACACACCCCTGAACCCCTGACTCACATTTCGAAGGCTAGCGTGAACTGTAGCAAAAGCCAAGTTTATTCACTCAATGCCCAACACAATCCAGTCCAAAGTCCATTACAACGTTTGACAGGGACGGCCAGGCACAATGCACAGCACCTGACAGGACCGCTGGACAAAGCGCTTGGCAAGGAATGAGCCACATGATCAGCGGTTCCAGATATATTGGCAACATCAGTGTCGATTCCACCAACACACTACCTAATCCATTGTTTGGAATGGCTTTTGGCCACGAACGCTGCCACAACTATTCAGGTTTTGTCAAACACCTCTACGCGACACACCAAGAGGAATGACTAGTCACTGCCGCACCACATGTTGAACAATACATTCTGCCTTGATGTTGCCACACAAGTTAAACAATATGCAATCTTACAGCAAGTATCTTCGACTCTAAGACTTGCACAAGTTCATCGAGCAAACAAACTGCAAGTCAAGAACCACTCTAAAATCAACCCATCCGTTCACCATACCCCACAAACTCACACTGTCACAACTGATGGTTTGCAATCACCAAAGTAATTTCTGTTGCTCTATAGGGATTTTGATAAATCCAGACATTTTGTTACACGGTTTCCGTTATTTTTTATATATTCGGTACACTGCCGTTTACATGTTGTATATACGTATACTGACTTGATTCACTCTCTGATTATGCGTAACTTTTGCATCAATAGCACTTAAACACAATCATGAGAGATTATTGCTCACTGAATTATATGCAGTTGGTGTGCCACGAAAGTGACATATTTGAGAACGGTATAACCTATTGACAGGTGAATATGTTACAAAACCACAATGATCAAGCAGCCTAACAAACTTGTCATTCACAACAAAGCCTTGGTGAGAGTTGGGCTCCCAGGGAAATATCGATCCACGAATGAGTAAAAAGACTGGAAAGCCACAGGATTTTGAAAGTCTCTATCATACATCAGGTTAATAGCGGTGAAAAAGAATATTTGAAAAGAAAACTTATCAAGGCTTTCTGAATTTTTCACTTTCTATTTATTCATCTTGCTGTTCAGAGTAGTATATGCATTAGGTGAACTAGATTGAAATGACTGTGAAAGAAACTCTGAATAAGTGTGCGGATAAATGAGATGAATCAGAGTTTGTGCCTAACAAACATTGGGCCAGTCATCCGCCGGCAGAAGAAAGACTGCGTGGATCACTGGATTCACAATAAGTGTTTCCACTCAAGTCGCACAAGCAAATGGTACGTCGTTTCCTAGGGACGACTAATATGACTGCCTCAGAAACCTCGTGACGTCCAATAACGAGAGTGCGCATGGAGTTCTCTATTAACGATGTAAGACTGTTCAACACAGAGGTGGTAATTACTATCGTCATGACCAGTATAAAGAGTCAGGTGGTTCATGAAAACACAATATACAGCAATTGGAAACCAGAAGAGGCTGCTGTGGTTGGAAGACGCATGGGAACGCACCGGTGTACTACTTATTCCAAATTCTCTGATAATACTGTGCCACTGTTTCGGCTACATACTGCTGGCATTTGTATATCTTCACCATTTAGGTCGACTGCAAAGCGTTCGATGAAATTTTTCACCGCTGTCATTTGCTGAAAGCTGTAGCTTTCTATCGACTTGATAACAATTGGAAATACACAGAGCACAACAAGCTCTACCTCAAATGTTAAAACACCCATTGACCCTTTGTGTTTTGTTTGAAACAAGTAATCTTTTTTTGCAGATGCATTTAACGGGGGGAATTATAATGAGACTATGGGCGTTGTACACAAGTTATGAATAACGAAATCTGGTTAGGCACTATCCATGGCTATGTATGACGAAACTGTTTGTTGGAGGTCTGACAATCCTATCTGGTTGGAAACCTTACAAGGTGAAAACGTAGCCCGTGACGAGTAACGTTCATAAAGATATCGCCAAGTTTTGCGGGTTATCTGGACTTTGTTCAATTACATCACAGAATTCTAGTAAACACTCCACATATATTAGACTCATACCTGTTGGGCATTGAGGAACGTGGAAACAAAAGTATAACGTGGGATATAGGCAGCCGATGTACTACATACGTACAAAACCCGTAGTCCGTTTTGACTTAGTTATGAAGCCCAAAAGTAGTGTTAAGGGGCCAGAATTATTCTTTACCAACAGCACAACCAGACGATTTGCCGGATAAAACTAATCATCATCATAACAACCCTGAGCCTGACTACAGAGTACTGTGGCTCGGGCAGCCGTTCACCTCAACCGTGACGTGGAAACCGTCATAAGAAAACGCTACATTTTGAAATCATTAAAAGAAGACTAAGCGAAAGAACTAGAGACAATATGGATGCAGGAACGACTTTGTAGGCTCGTTTTCCCCCAGGTGTTCTCAGTATACCAAGTATTATCAAAATTGCTAAGCTGCACTGTAATCAGTTTAGATGGAAAGCAGAAAGACTACTTGATTGAGGAAGCCGAAAAGTAAGTGGTATAAATAAACGCAGTTTCCAGAGTGTTAGAATACGTGAAGAAGTTTAGGTATTCAGAACTAAATCTAGTTTAACAAACAACTGCGGGCTGACGCATACATTTATCCGGACCGTTCCTTTAGGCAAAGTGGAGATCTTTGCTTTTTAATGTGAAGTTGAGGGATGGAAAGATATATGCGCATCTCGTATTTACAGTTTCTTCTAACTCAGTGACACAGGCTAAATTTCTGACGAAAACTAGGGGCAAATTTATGTATGGGTGCACCAACAACCTCAAGAAAACTGCGGTAAGGGATGATATCGCCTGAAATAGAAAGTAGAGGTGGAACGATAATGATGCTTTGACTGCTTTTTCACACTTGACTTGACCGGTTTGGAAATATTTGGGAACTATCACCTTTGCAGTTGTATCTACCCCACTGATTTATTACTAACCATATTAGAGTTGCGATCGTCATTTATATTCATTCAAGTGCAGAATATCAGATGCGCCCAAATATTTGGTTGAACAAGTAGAGTTATTAAGAGATACCTCGCGTACTCAGAGGCACAACACACCGGACGTTCGCTTACCGCACTGCTGTACTGTCTTTATTTCTTATTACCTGCTCGGTCGCACGTCTATTTCGTGTACCGACAATACATCGCTTGTTTACTGACAACGTTATTCCTGACTGATCGTCTGGGTTCGCTTGAATCCACACAGCACATAAATGATCATAAAAAGAGAACTTCCTGGATTGTTCCATGGGGGATACAATCGGAACTAAACAGAGGTGTACAAACAAGATAAAACTAAAGTCGATGAGGGATGATACCAGCAAGGTAAAAGGCATTGTGACATTAGGGTTAACATTCTGCTGTTAAAATTACCGTCTCTGTTGGGATCAATGTTGTATCTTTCCCGTTATCCACCATTTAAGTAACTGAGGAAAATATTGAACACTGTGTTGGTCGTGTGATGGAAAGAATGTATTGATTTCTACCGTGACTGAGTTCGTAATTCAATCAGACATTTTACCATACTGAATGTATCGGTCAAAGAAAACGGCTTACGCTTTTGTTCCTCCTTTCTCTGAACGTCCTAAATGTATCACCACCATCATCATTATAGACAGTAACACACCAATGGATGACACTAATACATAACTGCCACACAACCATGAAAGAAAAAAGCGAACCCTGTATAGGAAGAGAGAGAAAAGTGGGAAATGGATATGACCACTAAAACTAGCTAGGTCTACATTCAAACATACAACATCAAGGCGCCTACACCTTGAAAATAAACAACCGAGCTGTAAGTGAAAGTAAGGCGTCATCAACAAGACAGCTTCCTTACGGCTTTCACTGCCCCACGTTATTAAATGCACTCACTTCACAGACAATTCAGCCAAACAACGACAATATTTATGCCACCGAGCTCGGTTAGTTGCCATCTCACATAAAGTTTCAAGCCATCGGCTCTGTGAATCGCAAGGGTTCCAGCCCGGGAGACGAACCCGATCTACAATGACCAACACTTTCGTGAACGACTTCATTTCTCTACGCCACCTCACACCTTAGGTCAATCGGCCGAAACATCGGCAAGCAGTGCTCGATGTGACAGACGACTAGCTGGCATTCTTAGTATATGACCTAGCCACTTAAGTCTATGCAAGCGTAAGGATGGAACGGAGGAACTCGTTTGACAATCAGTGACAAACACCCGCTTCCAAACTTTCTCGTTGCTCGCTGGTTGGTGCCACCCGATACCAGCGATTTAACGCAGACAAGGGTGGTCAGATACTTAAAGACGGTTCACGTCTTCTACTCTGAGAGGCCACGTTTCGCTACCGCAAAGTAATACAACCCACACTACTGTCTAATATACTCAACCCTTAAGTTATGTCGTCATGGTAGAGGTCTGACAAACCAGTATCCTGGTCCTTCAAGGTAAAGGTTGGAAGAAGATTGACATGCGGATAGATAAACTAAGAAATCATTCTCAAAATGCTTAATGAACGCCCAAGAAACAGCCAAACAACATGAAATGATTAACCGCCCAGATGGGTAGGCTAGTAACCAGGATAATTTGTACAACAAACCGCATAAAAATAAGTGGATAGTATTGTGTTTACAGTTTTTAATTGTATAATGAAAGTTGGGACAACAATCTAAATCATGACAACTATCAGTAATGTTAGTAGTACAATAAAACGGGTTTACACGGAAATCTCCAGCAACATGAGAAAAGTATTTACCCATATATTGGAACTTCGCGCCGTCCAGGAGGACCAGTAGCCAATCGATTTATAAGGTCACATAATGAGCGAACACCATGACATTTGGAGTCTAACGAGTCTCCGCTGTTCAAGGCATGTGACAAAAACTCACAGCCTGTCAAAGAGAAGAACGTCATTGCAGTCTTCTTTGAGACTAACGTTGTACTGTTATGACTCTAATTGAATACGGGTCAACAAATCACCACTTACCGAACTAAGAAACAAACGTAGGTAAAAGCCCATAGGCTCTGAGTTTGCATTTCCATTCGGCATATACGACAGCATGTAATACTTTCTCATGGATTCGTTATATTTCTTGAGGGCGGTTTGCACACTGTCAAGCGGTATAGTTTGTATACCCTGAAAAATAGATGAGTAGGAAATAGTTGAAAAAAGATAACAGTAATCGGAGTAGGTATGCATACTCTGATAATGCAACCGTTTTCCAACGAATCAATGAGTTTCAATCCGTCTGGTAGGAAGCCCTGTTCGCTGAGAAGGTCGTGAATGTTTTCATCGTGGACAACAAAGGCCTGCATTTGAAGTACCGGTCCATAACGATCTGCACTACGAAAGTAACCTACGAAACTTGAAAGGACGATAAGAATATACTGTTTGTCAACTGCTCCAAGATAGTCCAGATGGACAATTGGATAATTCCATGAATCTCTGGTGAATGTCCGTTCAATAAGTAGTTTTGACCGGAGTTGGATTCCCCGAATGATAAAACGCACGTGTTGAACCCACTAATAAACGCAGTGACAAGCTGCTTGACGTAAGACATGAAGACATCATGCGCGCTGTATGTGTTCTCCAAAACGTCTAAAAATCTGTTGCGGTGGAACACGTGTTAGTCATTGTACAGTGACCAAAACACCTACCTACAACTTGAACTTCCAACATCACTGTACAAGCAGTTTGCATTCCTATCCCATATGGCATCATAACTATCGCTAGAGAAATTGAATCTAGCAAGAACTTCCACATTCATTCTTCACTACATCCAACCTTGAATTTTGAAAATGTGCTAACTCTTCACCACAGGACGATTGGTCTTCAGGCAAAGAAACAAACGAAAAAACAAAAGACTCAAAATGAACTACAAGCCAAGTTTTATGCGTACAGTCTTTTAACCAGTGTTTGCAGTACTCACAAGGCTTGATCAACGGTGAAGTCATTAAACGCGTTAACAGTGATTTCAATTTGGTGACCATTGTCCAACAGCCCAATGGGTTTAATGGGTTGTAAACGGAGGTAGGAAGCTAGGGCTTTTGAGGTGTCTGTATTTCGATGGACAGAATCTCGAGGTCTTCAGCAACAGGCTGAAATGGAAAAGAGAAGTAGCTGCTTGTAATCGGTAGACCGTGAATATCTCAGTTATCTTTCAGTCAAAAAATATTTCCCAGCTATTAAAGTTGTTGAAATTTTGTAGGATGTTGCAGTTCCTCAAATCTTGGAAATATGTTGCCTGGAGATTTCCTTGTTTCAGTCTTCCGAAGATGCAAGCAAGGAATGTGCGGTAGTTCAGTTGCATATATTGTAGTATGTAGCGACTATAATAAATGATATTTTTGATAGTCGCATTTACCTGTACATTTTTGATGACTGGCTTTTTGCCTACTTTTGTTTTAGTCAAGCTATTCCATTTGGAATATCCGTCCTGGGGCTACAATCACAACTCGCTCCGTGCCCCGCTAGTTTGACGTGCTTTCTCTGTACACTTTATTTTCCAGGGTCGATACCAATACACAAGGGTCAACGCGCTTAGT
>LUCH01001263.1:128464-141698 GCA_013368495.1 Paragonimus heterotremus | reverse complement strand
TCCTAATGAGAACTGTGTCGCCACGGTTGTTGCTTCGTTACACATCGGAATTATATATTTAGCCCGTTTTCCTGATATTATTTCTGGTGGAAAACGGTCTGCGGTATCACTTGGTTGTTTCTACCTACGGTGTGGTGTAGACACGCGTAGGACGTCCCACCCTATCATTAATAACGTGCGTATTGTTTTGTTTGTTGCTTATTGATCATGCCTTAGTGTAGCTGGCCATGTTTACGCGAGCCACTGCTCACTCATCCGAAGGATAATGACCAACTTAAATCCTCCTCATTTATCCGAAGATAACATTGATTCCCACTTCTACCGTTTCAGCGACAACTCTTCTATATTCGGAACATGGATGCTCACGATTCCAATGATGGTAGTCTGTTCTTACCGGCTGCAGGCTTCACTGACGACTGCCAACATGTTATCTCTGTTTTTCCCTGAAGTGATGGATATCTTTATAACTCATCCTAAGCGGTCCCAATACAAGTTCACTTCGATTTCTGCAATGTTCTTCTTTTAAAACGTCGTTGATAGCTTAACTCACCTGGATGGCGCAACTGCTAGCATGAATCTATGCGGCATACTTAGGCGTTGATAATAACTTAAGCCAACTGGGCGGTGCAGCTTTCCTTCACAGCGATGGGTACTTGGCATTTATTTACGCTAGTGGTTGCTCCGTCCAGCTGACGCCTTTTTTTCAACAAAAGTGCGAATATCGACAATTTTTAGACAGCTGATTTTTCTTATTGTAACACCACTATTATGTTGGATTGAATCTGTATATTTGTTCCGCGATGTGTATTTTAATATTTCATGAAGAATTTGAAAAATCTCTTTTCGCCCCTAAATGGCCATTTTTAACCGGTTTCGGCCTTCAAACACCATACCGGCGGACGACAAAATTGCCAGACTTTCACACACATCGGTGGGTGTCGGTATGCCCACAGCCGCGGTACCCACCCACGGCAGAATTCCAAGGATCGAATCTGCCGTTGTGTCATGTATTTTCAGATACAGTAAAACACGTAACGTTTGTCCCATTTTCAAGTGGTGAGTTCTGCAGGGAATACAAACCGACACTTATATGACAGCACTTTAGGCAATAGATTTTCAACCGGGCGGAACGATTTATTTTGTTATAGTCACACGGTTGATTATCGACTGATGCGCAGGTACGATGAAGTCATCCGTCATAAATACCGCACAACATAGCCTGAGTTTCGGTCCAGATGGTATTCTCGTATCTTAGGCTGGGCGTATGCTCCCCTGCAAGACCGGACGCCGTATCCATGTAATCCAGTTTTATGAGGGCATATAAACGACTTCCGTTGCTTAACCTCGTTTTTACCTTCAAAGTCTGAAAGTTCATACACCGCAGCATAACTTTGGTTTACGCGCTGAATCATTTCTTATTTCAGACACTGCATCTCTTTTACGATTTTCCGTTTAATTTCCCGTCCCCGTGATTCAATGCTCTGAGATCCGGTGTACTCAAGAATTCTGCAGTCGCAAAACTGTCTTTTTGAGGCGGAAATGGTAAACAGCACTACCACCGTATATTGACTAAGTAAAGGGCCATCGTAATAGGTTTCGGATATCCTTTAATTACTTTTCTACATGAAATCTACTGGAACCTGAGTTGACCTGAATTGGCGCTAGCCTTTCGTTTTTCGCCGTGGGAAATGTAACAAAAAATCGTTAGTCACTTACTGGAACGCAACAAAACTATTGCTGGGAGCATTTCAGAAAAAACTGCTTTAACGTCGCTCGTGTAATTTATATTGCTGGTCAGACTAACTGGCACACACTCGAAACACTCCGGATACTTTCGAATCATCCTGACAGCTCGTAATTATGTCTATACCCTTTTCAGAACTACCTGTTCACCCACGTGATTGGCCGCGTCCTTCCACTGTTCACCCTCATCCCTGTGGCTTCACTTTATCTCTTGCAGTAACTTTTCATTGATCACCACACGCAACGAGCCGTACGGCGGTGCGAACCTTTGCTTGGACTGGTTGTATAGAGTATGGTTTTGGCCTGTTGCGTGGCTGGTTCTTGGTTACTATTTGGTTGAGGATATGTTTCCAGGTGGACGGCTTGCAAATCACCACATCCCATAAACATTTCTGGGTCGTACATGTCAGTCTAAGCAGTCAGCAACCGCTTGTAGTGGATACCGACAAACCGCTCATAAATCGATCCTTCTGGATTCGCAATTGTTGTTGTGACGCAAAAGAATCTTCTCATCATGGTTGTATCCGTCACCTAACCAGAGGTCCGTAGCAATTTCACCCACGACAACACGAGTCACTCTCCTGTTGCGCGGGCGGCCGATGCGTAACGTGTAAGACTGATAAGTATAAGGCAGTGGGATTAAGCATGAGTAGAATGCCATTAGTGACCGCATCACAAGTGCAATCGCTCATTCCAGTCTACCGTATATCAAGGCCCCGTTCAGCACCCTACACGAATTCTTTTACACCGACGCGGTATTTGCAGAATCTGTCACTGTCTTCCTACCCAGCCCACACGGACAGAAACTGACCAACAAATTGGGCGCACACACGCAAGCCACCAATATCCTTACGGTGTCTGCCCAAGCCCACAATGCCGAACAGATGTCACGTATCCACGGAGTAATTTTTAACACAAGGAATGCAGAACTTTTTATCCTCGGCTTGGCATAGCCCAATGTCCAAACTAATTTTCGTCAGCGAAACACGATTACACAAGCCCAACTCCACAAGCACAATTCTACAGTCCATTTTATTCCTGGAGCCCGATGTCACATCTAATTAGTCCCATCTCCAGACTCCTTATCCGGTGGCCAACGCTAAGGAGATGATAGGACGCCCGTTCGCTACCCATACTCATTTCTCGAAGGAACCATCCAATAACTTAAGCGTTATTTTGTTCAGAGTGCCCAAACCAATAGCTGTCGTTCCAGCTGAAACAGATGATCACGGCTGTGGTCTTTGAGACAACATCCACATCTTTCAGACTCATCGGCATCCCACAGCTTAAACCGCAACAGCTGATGCGGGGGCACAGCAGCCAGTCCTAAGAATACCTGCGACTCACCAATGTTGCGTCTGACTACATATCAACTGTGGAGCATGTCTTATGGTCCACAACGTGGTGGCCTGACGATACCGGAATGCCACCGACGTAGTGGAAGCCACCTAACCAAAAGCTCCTCAGAAAGGCCAGGAAAAGTAATATAATTCTACGGGATATTCCGGAGTCAGAGATTTCCGATGAGGTGAGGTACCACGTAAGTCAGTGGTCTAGGTGTACTGCGCCGACTGCTCGTGCGGCGGATAATCCCAAGCTACCCAGGCCCACTCATTCGTTATTGCTCACCATTCCCAGGTTGCTGAGAGTTACGCCGGTTTTCTGAACGCTGGCCCCAATAATATCAAAGGCTTGCCATCCATGTTTCACCGACTGCCAATCGGATATCAAAATCCATGCCGATTGTTACTAACTATCAAACGGACAGACAACCAAGAAACGAACTCCCCTCCTAACGTTCACAAGCAACTCATTGTGCTGAGTAGGTCCTGCTCATCTTTTTTAATGAATGACCCAGGGCTACTTCCATATTTACTGTCAGAAGCAGCGATCAAGTCACTGCAGGACACTGCGGACCCCATCAACGGCAGTGTCCCACAACCTAGTCGAGGTTGTTTATTGAAAGTGAACTCCTGAAAATGCCTGTCGGTGAAACCAAACAGCCCCTTTAATGAAGCGCAACAATTGCTCAGCCAGTGCTGATCTCTTTGTTCCACTGACCGTTGTCAGGAAGACGTTGCTGTATTTGACACCAGCGATAGTGAAAGTACGACACAAGTTCTCAAGCTCCCATGTCGTGACCACAAAAGCGATCACGCGACTGGAGTCGCTATCTACCTTCCGGAGAGCCTCATAGCCTTCCTTTTGCCGGACGTTCCACTTCTAAGTCTATCAATTTTCCCCGGCTGCTCCTTCAGAACTGAGAAAGACATTCGAGCGTATTTTATAGGCTTCGAACTGCTACTGGCGTAAACGACGATCGATCCACTAATGCTTGTAGTTTGTGGGCACCAGCAATTTTACAAACGTATTAATTCGGGGGCTTCGATCTCCCGCTGATCAGCTTGGAGTTTCCAGAGTCATCAGGCAGCGTGCGCCCCATGACCAATAGGCCCTTCAACGCAAGTGTGGACATAGTCCCCAGTAAGCATGTTCGAACCGCAACTACATGGCGCCATGACAGTCAATCTTCCAGATTAAGCTTTGTAGTGTCAGATAAACAAGCGGTGGTTGGCAATGTCGTGCGAATACCTGTTTCTGAATTATGAGATCACTGTCTCGTTTTATTAAGATTTGTAACACGTAAACCGGCTGTTTCTCCTCTGATTGTCCGTTACTCCTGTGGAACAATTTTACGACAACGTGAAGACACTGGGGGACGGCGCTCTTTCAAACTAGAGGTTCCTACGACAGCCCTGTAAAAGGAAGCAACAAGAAACAAGCATGAGGCAAGGACCCAGGAAGCCAAGCACGCGACCTACACAAAGGAAAACTAAAACGGAGTCTACAACACAACACCACGCCCCGATACACAATTCAAATTCAACCTGTGCGCGCCTACTGGTTTCGACCGCAGGTTACAGATTATAACACTACAAAGTCGTATACGACAATTCACACAGTAAGACGTAGCTGTCGATACCTATACCAATTGTTAAGACCGTCGGGCTGACAGGACTATATCCTAAGTCCAGAATCGGCAGAGAGACCAACTAGAAGATTGGGACTTGAACGATATGGTGGACAAAATTACAGTAAGTATATGAATGAACCGAATACGCAAATTATCAGAGGAGAAGTTCAGAAATGATCAATTGAATGTGAGTCGGCAGATGGCCATAAGTTCACGGGAACTCAACTCATTGAAACAGATCTTATCAAACAACACTGAGAAGGAAAGTTTCAATAGGCAAGCAATGATCGTTATGACAAAGACGAAGACATATTTTATGTGCAGTTATGGTAAACTACTAATCATGGCCGTTTGCTGCGCACAGCAACAACAAATAATATTGTTACTGCCACTTCGGTTCGAGATCAAGGGATACAGAATTCGAACTGCTTCAATTTATGTGAACATGTACGCTTTCGGGTGGCAAAACTAAAATGAAGATAGGCTGTTTCAAAAAGACATTCGGTCTACCGGCCGCTAGACTGGCTCTCTACAAAATGCGTTCTCCATCTCAAATTGTGTTGCATCTTCATTTACTGCCTCCCGCGCAAACCCAATGAGCTTGTGTTAGAAAATTTCCAACGATCATTTATCAAAGGCCTATCAGGACATTCATTCTCACTCACTTTTGGAGAACGCCATCAAAAACTTGGTTTTGATCGACTATGGTTACGAAGACCAAAGTTGAGCCTGACACTTCTGTATAAACGGATACATTCAGACACCATCACTGCAGCTTTCTCCATTCACTTACAACAGCTTCCCATATTGTCTGACAAATAAAGATTCCACTTTACCAACCGTGCTAGCTCAGAAAAGGACACACACCAACTCCTCCACTGTAAAATATTCTTACATTTGGGATAAACATCCGAATGAAATCAAAGTCAGTGATAACGTTCATCGTTTCAAAAGTGTTTTGGACAGCTATCTCACGCCATCAAGCACAATGTTCACTTTCCAGCTTTGTGTATCCTCTGTTGATCTTTTTGAATGTGGCCCGGGAGAAGTTTAGCCATCAGCTGCAGGCAACGTATTTACCCGTCTCCGCTAACACACTCTCCTTGGAAACCGCTTGCCTGGAACAATTCACCATGTATCCATCGTTTACTCTCCGTGTAGCATTGGATCTATTGCATACATACGAAGCCTTAGGATAGTCAATATTATATTATTCATGTAGGTTTTTATGCACACATTATCCAGAATGCCGGAAAATATGACATCTGAGCTCAAAGCAAATTCACCAGAATGATCTTATATAGAGTCACACGTGGAGCATGCACACAGAGAAAGCGGGTTCATAATTCATACACACAGTTTTCGTAAACGTTCTATATGCCCATTTGTGATACTCCGTTCACCCCGGTAAGTCTTTAGGCTATAGTTAATGGTAGGCGGTATCAGCGGTTTACTGATTAGCACACAAAGACTCCACAGGAAGCTGTGGAAAAATACTTTCCCTGTTTGCCTTACACAGTCGCATTCAGGGCTCGGTTCGCCTATTCTCCTTCATCCCCTACCTCACCCCTTCCTTGTTAACCACTCAGCAACCCATATTTGTTGTCAAATCTAGATTTTGGCGTAAAAATCGGCCTTATAAAGCCAACTGATGTCAAAGCGCCGTACGGAGTTTCGGTTATCACGTGGTAATCATTCCACTAGTAGCTGCCGGTTACCCATTTATTGCGAAATACCATAACTACTTGACAGAGTTTCACACTTTAGTGGCCAATATAAAAAAATTATTATGGCACGAACTCTGTCAAGAAGATTACATATACATTATCCGTCATCCCAGCCGGCGGATAGAACGATAATGGAACTGCCGACTGTCCCCTGAGTGTCACACAGCAGCCTTATCTGGGGGACACGATTAATTCTTCTCACACACAAGAGACAATGGATTTGCCCAAATGATAACATTGCAGAGGAGTTTACATCCAGCTTCGCGATCATTAAGTATTAGAATTTGTGATATTCCTCAGCCTTGTTCATGCTGACCTTATTAAATATTTCGCGCGAACTTGAATTTAGCCGTGTCGAGGCATCGTGGTTTTCCCGCCTTATTGTGTTTCGTCCTTCCAACTTGCTCGAGTGTGGTGGTAACGTTGCCGGCAGTTTTTCTCGATTCCATGATGAGCCGAGTAGGTTCAGTGATGACGTCTGT
Source organism: Paragonimus heterotremus (assembly GCA_013368495.1). Classification (NCBI taxonomy): domain Eukaryota; kingdom Metazoa; phylum Platyhelminthes; class Trematoda; order Plagiorchiida; family Troglotrematidae; genus Paragonimus; species Paragonimus heterotremus. Next base: position 134,772 of record LUCH01001263.1, on the reverse strand, counting down.
ATATGTATGCAAGGTTAACACTGTTCACGTGGCAACGTAAGAAATCTGGACGCTATTACACAAACAGCTTTCAATGAAGCACCGCTCATGGCCGAATATTTGTAGAGAAACGGCTGTGGGAAACATTACACAAATTTCCAGTGGATAGTGAAACCCGTGGAGTTCAAATATGAGATGATGGCTTAGATGCTGATAATTCCTTACTCGTGAACGCAACACTGATTATGAACTGTTAATATATAACTACAGAGTGCGAAGAACGTTTTCATGCGGACTAAAACAGAATTTGTTCGAAGGATTATCATTCGTAGCAACTTACCCACCGTTTCCAAGAAAATGATGCTCGCGGAACTTCGCCATCTTTTCCCAGATTTACCGAAGGATTTGCCTATCTGTTCGCCAATTTACCGGTGATGGTGAACACGTTTTTTTGGACCAAAGATTATCCCTCAGAAAGTGTTGCCTAACCATCCAGGACGCTACACCTTCAAAATTCAGTTGCACGTTGTTGGAATAAGCTTATTCAAAGGCTTCCCCATACAACTGTGGTCCATTCTGGGTCGCTTAGCAACGCCACTGAACCCCGTTTGCATTATTGGGCTTGGAGGGTGAAAGCGCTGATTCCTGTCATACCTCTGTATAGATTTCATAAATGCTACGCTGTAAGGCCCTGGCTGGAATTCGTGAAGAAATTAACGAGCTACACCTAGACGTAGATGCACTGAGATATCAAATATCTCCTCTCACGTCAGAGGATTCCACCAATTATCCCGACAGATTTCCCCTGGATACCGTGGAAGACCTCCAGCAGGTGAATACGAAGCTAGAAGACATTACAGTGACTGGCACACTGATAAGTTACCAATTTTTTCATTATATGTACAAAGATGGACTATTCGCAACTCATCAGGGGGAGTTCTATTGTGACCTGCACGAGCAATATTTCGAGAACTTCCATGGTCGATGGGTTAGCAAAAAGTACCGACTGGAAGGGGGTCAGTAAAAAGTATCTGTGGCATCAACGTCGTTGGCAAACATCATCATCGCTCGGCAAGTAAGTAATCAATTGTTTATTCCATTTGAAATGTCGCCACGCGCTATCTTTATCCCGGTTTCACCCACAATCTTGTTAATGGGAAAGCACAGCGATGGATACAGAAGGCGCGTGAAAGACAAGCGAGACAACGTAGAAAGGCCACTGCTTCAAGTGTCCGTAACCGTCAGAATGATGAGTTCTGATGCTTGATTGTACATTTTTTCAGTATTCTACCAGGCTAAATTTAACACCACGTCCCTTTTTATATGATCATCTTATTCCGACAGTGGAATGGGGTGTAATATTGTATGGATATTAATGGCCACGGTAAGCCCGCCAGAGACACTCGGGAGTCATTCGGGTACTCTCATGCGACAGTCAATGTTACCGGGGATATACGGATTATTTATTTACCTGTCGGGGCAAGTTGGGAATCGGTCTTCTAAAAATAAACCAAACGTGCCTCAACGACTTCAGCGTTCTCTTTCATGTTTTGTGACATCCAAAACGGATTAGTCTGTCAAAATGACCGAAGCCAAAGGACGCCCTCATTTAACCACCACCAGAAATAGCTTGCTCTGCATCATTTACGATGCCACCCTCACACTACATATTCAGTGCAGACCCGAAGGAATGAGACCGGTAGATGTGCGAGTAAAGCATTTGTGTCCAGCCGACCAATGCTGGTTAGCCAATTAACTGGCTAGCACCGAAGTGGAACCCATATATGTTGAAAAATGAGCACAGACAGAGACTGCAATGACAACTCAGGAGAAAGATATTTAAAATGAAATGCAAGGGTATTTCAGTATACAGGTGTATGTTACTGAATTCCACAGAGGATAAGAAACAGGAATGAAATTCAGATTGGTCTACGAAAGGACAGCACGAATTACACCTACAAAGCCGAAGAAATGGATGGGTAGTAGACTTCAGACACCCAAACTTCCGAAAAGGGGAGCGGATTATTTGTCAACCGACCATTGTCTTGGTCGGGGAGATTATCAACAAAAACAGAATGAATCTATATATTTGACCTATATGGGCCCAAACTACTCGTTTTCTCCCTGCTGACGGTGCACTCTGAGTACGCTGGTTACATATATATCTCAGGCGGCCATTGCCATCGCGACCGCGCACGATGCAACGCCACATAGTCATGTTGCCACGACGTGTGACACCGACGGCTACCTTGGTTACCAAGCGCTTTCGTTATCGGCCGCGCTATAATTACTGGTTGAACTCGCGGACGTCCGTCTGAATCATAAATCTTCAGGCCGTCCGGTTCAACGTTGTCTTCGGAATGTCTAGAATAAGTGTCGCAAAGTGAAAGACTTACATGCACAACATTGTGCTATCTTTGCCTTCGACCACCAAGAGTTCGCTTATCTGATCTCAGTTGTCCATACAGCACCTACCTCGGAGTGCGGTCGCCGACAATCCAACGGACGTGACCTAGCCAGCCAAGCCAATTTAGCATCAGCGTGGCTTCCACCTCGTTCATGCCCGCCCGCCACAGTACCTCAGCGTTCGGAACCAGGTCCGACCATCGAATACCAGAGATGCTTCCTAGACACTGCAAACAGAAACGTCTCACAGTGTACATGTTCCGCCGATACAACGTTCAAGTTTCACTGTAGTACAGCAGTATAAATAGCACCAACAAGCGGTTGACACAGAACTTAGTGACCATCTTCTGGCTATGGTTTTTCCAGACATGTCTTTAAAGACGTCCGACAGTGGCGCTAAGCTTCGCCATGCGGGCTCGCTGATCAAGGGCCGCAGACAGATTTACGTACAGGTTGCTGCCCAAGTGGAAAACATTCGCATGACAGCAGAGAACCGCTCCATTAACGCAGATTTGGGATAAACTTGCACAGACAGCACCTCCGCCCAGAGAAGGCTGGAGGGAAGATCACATACTGCCTGTGTTGATGTCCATTCCATGCTTAGGCGCCGCGGGCGCAAAGATTTTTGCCAGGTTGTTCAGTTTTTATCCCTATGCATTTGCATTTACCTGTCATCTGCGAACAGAAACGTGCGCATCATTGAGGTATGTAACCATGTTGGAGAGCCGAAACGTCTGAAATTCAGCAGGCCTCCATCCGTCCGGTACTCCCTCTCAACGCCGACCTCCCATGAGTCCATAAAATCGACTGTAAACACGGCAGCCAAATATAACCTGAATAGGGTTGGAGCTAGGACGCAACTCTGCTTCATGTCCGTGGCAATGTCAACATTATCAGAGGTAGATCCGCACGACTACATTTTTGCTGTGGTACCCGCATGCATCAATCTATTCAAACTGACGGACTTACCCAGATGTCCAAATTTACGAAGCAACATTCACAACGCTCGGTGGATGACAGAGTTGAAGGCCTTGATGATGTCCACGAACGGGGCGTTCAGAGACTGCTTCCGTCCCCCGCATGTCATGAGTTTGTCGGGCGGTGAACATCAACTCCATCGCATTCCGACTCGCCAAAAATCCACGCTGCCTTTAGGAACATTGACATCTAAACCGTTTGCTTTAAGCCCATTCAGAAGCACTCTTGCTATCACCATGCCCCCGCAGCCCAGCAGACTCACGCCACGACGGCTGTTCAGGCATTGCCGCTAATCTTACAATTAGACAAGAGTGCCATGAAGGCGCCCTTGAATCCTTGCGACATCACCTCATGCTCCCGGATAGACTGAACCAGCGGGAGCAGCGCACGTTCCATCGCCGGTCCGTCACTCTTCAGAATCTCACATGGAAGTCCATTTTCGCCTGCAGCCTTCCCTCTGCGCAGCTGACCATCAAACACCATATTTCTACATACTGCGTACTACTACTGCCTCACACTACGCATACGACGGCCAACGTGCCAACCAAGATGTAACGAATGGAACGGCCATTTCGCCTGGAATCTCCTTGAGTGCACAGCGCGCGTTCCACCAAGGAAACTTCTTTACCAGCAAAGAGTTGCTGAGTACAGCAACATGGGAAAGTAGGTACAGGGCGTACCTAGATGTTTGCTAGGCGTTGATTGACAATGTTTTACAACAATCAGTTGGGATATTAGTGCTCCTCAGATTGCCCCGGCCAAATAAAGTTAAACTGGCTGACATAGGACAATCGCAGACTCATGCTGCTGAAACGTAGGGTTTTGGACTGTTTTCAGATTAATGGTACTGGGCAGACCCATTCTTTAAAACCGGACGTTCAATAATTGCGACGCGGTGGTCAAACTTAACAGCACCGGCTCCCAGAGTGATCTAGTGACTCGTTGGAAAGAAAACCCAGAAGTTTTGTACGCCTGCCTACACAATATACATAAGCGAAAATCGGGCATAACAGTTATCGCCGCCGCAGAAGTTTGAGCTGATTACAATATTGAGGCATACCAAGTTCTTAGCATTCTGTCACAAACACCATTTGCGATGGGCTACGACTGACCTCAGCTACCAAAGATACCAACACCCGACCCTCAGGATCCGTTTGTAAACTGTTGGATATCTCCAGCCGATAGGTTCAGGACGTACATACAGCTAAATTTCAACCTTACTGGGTTGAGGTAATATCACGCCTAAGCTTCTGGAAGTGCGCCGCCCTTTTGGGAGTTCTACTATACTTCCCTTTCGACTAATGGTCAACAAAGTGTACAGTCGCCATAAACTAAAGGCATTGTCAATTTGAGTCCATACACAAAAGTAAAAACCGCAGCAATGCAGCTTGATACCGCCCTATTGCTTTACTCACGGTTATCTTAAAAGTCTTCGAGGACAAAGCAGACGACTACATTTGATGCCCATTGCAAGTACATAATTTTTGCCCCCGTCAACAAACATTCTGTCTGTGCCACTCATGACCTGCTAGCTTACCGCTTGCCTGTTAGTCCTGAACGAGGGCAGTTGATTCCAGCCGGAGCTTTAACATCGTGTACCTAAACTTCGCAAAAGCACCTGATAGAATTGATCACTGAGTAGTTCCTGCTAAGTCAGGGCCATGTGGAGTTACTGGAAGGCTACTAGATTGGTTGAAGGACTACCCAACCGATAGACTCTACAATAAATAAAAGCGGTAAGAAGACACACACTGTGGTGTGTAAGCGTTTAGTCTACTGCTTTCGGTCGATTATCTGGAAGGTTTCGTTGTATATGTTAAGTGCATGTCGACTTACCAACGAAATGAACGAACGTCACATATGTGTAACCAGAGTGAGGCGAACGGTGTCACTCTCGTGGCAACGAAATTAAGCGCTTCAACAGATTTAGCTGGCAAAGGGCCAGTGCATGACGCCTGATAAACAACGTCTCGGAAAGCGCCAGCATCTTAGGGTCGCGCTCGCGTAATACGTCCATAAACGAAGTGACAGGGTTAACCACATGACCCGTTGTGATCAAGTGACGACATATTTCCGTTCAGGTATTCGTGTGTTGACATAAGCTGAGTCACTGTTCTCACTGGCCATTTCAATATGTACTCCGCCTCCATCTGCCGCAATTTTCGTCCTTTTCTTTCAGTGTGTGACTCACCACAACTGCAGGTGAACTAGTAAACGGTACGAGTGAAAGAGTTTTCCGAGAAGTGAAAATCGAGGCGGTGAACACTAATTTTGCAACTGGAAAGTGACGGAAGCAGTTTCGTTGCGAGATGAGTGCGGTATACATTGATAATATTTTGGTCTCCTCCCAGTTTGTTTCACCCTGGTTGCACTCATGTGACATGCTTTAATTTCGTTGTTTCGTCATCATGTGAAGAACCTACATAATGAAATGTTTTATGTTGTTGACTGTTGAGGATAGACGAGGTGTTTGCATGTCGAAATGTCTTTTAGAAAGAGATGAAATATCATACAGCACTAGAGTTCACAGTTGACACTCCAGTATTCATCAAAGGTGTATCAGAGAACTCAAGGCTGAGCCCATCATTAATTTTATATCCATCAACGACATTATCCTATTCACGCCTTGGGAATGCCTGATGTTCACAGGTATGAAAATCTGTTTGGCAATTGTGTAGTTCGCCGGTATGGTGATTCAAGGCCGAAACGAGTTGGAAACGGCCATTTAGGCGCGAAAAGAGATTTTTCAAATATTTCATGAAATATTAAAATGCATATTACGGGACAAATATATGGATTTTATCGAATATACTAGTGGTGTTGCAATGAGAAAAATCAGGTATACCTAGAAATTGGCCCCATTTGAACTTTTGTGGGAAAAAATATGTCACCATTTTTTTTCGATAGAAGCATCATGTTGGCTTTCCTAACTTATTTTACGTTCT
>LUCH01001263.1:110103-126733 GCA_013368495.1 Paragonimus heterotremus | reverse complement strand
AGAACGTAAAATAAGTTAGGAAAGCCAACATGATGCTTCTATCGAAAAAAAATGGTGACATATTTTTTCCCACAAAAGTTCAAATGGGGCCAATTTCTAGGTATACCTGATTTTTCTCATTGCAACACCACTAGTATATTCGATAAAATCCATATATTTGTCCCGTAATATGCATTTTAATATTTCATGAAAAATTTGAAAAATCTCTTTTCGCGCCTAAATGGCCGTTTCCAACTCGTTTCGGCCTTGAATCACCATACCGGCGAACTACACAATTGCCATCTGTTTTCCTATGCTTGCTTCACCAGATGTCGATCCACTTCGGTCAGCTGCCAAAAGACTGTATGAATGGTAGGTGAAAAACCGACTTCCATTCAACCCAAGCAGACACACTGATCTTCGTGCACGCTGGAGCACTGAAAGAATATAATACATGGCCGGTGTCCCTTGTCTGTTTGTGTCGCAACAACACGGGCATGGTCGTAGAAAGATATGAGGGTGTCTCACGACACATCCACACCGGCGGGTGACGCCAATGACTTAACGCGCGTCGTTGAAAAAATTGGGTGGTCTTCACCAAACTTATTTCCTTAACCTATTTTGTAGTCCACTGAAGTCTCAAACAGAACCAGACGCACGAGCCTGCTTAACCTATGATGACAGGCCACCAAACGAGTTGTAGGGCCGAGATAAATGTCATATATCCCGAAACCCAGGTAGCTGATTATGTCCACTGTTGGACATCGTCCTCTTCGAAATGGGATAGTGATGGTCCAGAAGGTTACAGTAGACACAGCTCATCCTTGCGCTTATATGATACAACTAGGTGATGAAGTTAATCTCAGAAGGAATCCATCTAGTCTCAATGTATAATATGGCAAGCTTCGTCGTAGGAACAGCCCTTTTTGTTTGCGAACTCCCCTCCGTTATCACACCCTACCGGAGGAGGTCATTACACAGGCTCCCCAAAACCAGTTAGATGCCGATTCAACAAGTGCTACACGGGGGTACAGCCCTTAACTGACCATCACCCTATCGACTGCACTAGGCAGTGTCAGACGTTGATGCCACCTGGTTAACTATAGGTTAACAGAGTGCCCAACCATAAACACGCACCTCGAATAAAAGAACACGTGCCGAAAACCGCGTATTCTTTTTTCGTAAACTGGATAATAGGTGTATTGTGCGTTCTGTGGATGGCTGCTGCAATAGTTTTGTAAGTCTAATATAGCCTTCATTGTTCTGAACCACTGCAACTGTAATCTCTCCCTCAATTCACACACCTACCTCCTCATAATTAGTCAACATATCTGCATGCACTCATCTTACTACACTGCTTCTATCTCTGTCTGCCTCCATCCTAACCAACGCGCTGCTGACTCCCAAGTACCAACATCTGTAATTCGCGCCCGGCTACTCATGTCAGTAATCACCCTTCCCACACGAAATCAAGAAGCAGACTATCTGAAAACCAAGGACATCCTGGACCTGAGACTAACCTGTTGGATATACTGAACCTATTAATGCCTTCTTTGTCCACCAGTCCACTGAATTCGGTGGGCCAATGAGGTTGCTGACCTTCTCAAGGCTAAGGCAGTCGGTTCGTTCATTCGATATGGAATTAAGAGGCGTTCATTTTTCACCATAAATTGCCTACCAAAAGCTATCATTGTTTCGACCTAATTCACGAAAATTCAGTTGCCTTCGCGAACACGTAACTGCCGTGGACAACTATAAATGATCCATTGAAGAACAGAGCTTTTCCTGGAAACAACTCAGAATTTTTAACGGAAGAACTCCATGCTTGTCGGACATACATGCTGAGGCCTCTCGGGTTGGCGCTGGTGTTTCGATTGTGCGTTTCACCCTACGGTGAACTCAGGTCGACCGACCCAGCAGTTACCACCTGCAAGGTTGTTCCACCTGATTGAGAAGAATAAAATAAGGAATGAGAAATATTGGGGAAAGTTAGCATTATTCTTCTCCCTGCTTTGCGGGCGACCGGCTTATAGCGATTATGTCACTAATTCCTCGGGAGGCAGGGGATGTGACAAGCGTGCGCGTTGCTGCCACAATCACTGCTGAGACCTTCAAATCGATCAACGGCACCTCCGTGTGAATGAGAGTGCGATGCCACTCTACTGCGCTGATTGTCATGCAATAAAATCATCGACAATATCAGTTGTAGCATTATTGTCGAGCAGATTCTGTCCAAGGTGAGTGAGCTCGACCGACAGACAGTTCAGCTATCGGCGACTGGCCGCAAAGCTGACGGTTTTTTCATAGATGTCGATTCTGACAGTTCTACTGATGTGCCTTCCGATATCACACTTACTGGTCGAATCACAGTGCGACCACGCACAGCGCGACGTTATGAACATTGAACTCTGTATCCTGAATAATGATGTCTAATCCCATGGAGTCACTTCACTAAGTGTCACATTTGCAACTATTTCAACGTTTTTGCTAAACTGTGCTCCTACTCACGATAGCGTCAACTATTGAATCGTTCGCTAACGATTCAAGGTTCACAACGAGTTACGCGTAATCGGTTAATCCAGAAATGCCTTTTCTCAATATCCAACGGCAGAGAAGATAGTCTATCTTCTAAACGGTTAATGAGAAGACGCTCGTGGAAACTGGATTTAATACGGTACTAATTGAATCAGTGTACATGAAAATTAAATATCATACTCCGAATGTGAAATATACTCGCAAATCAAACAAAGAATGTGTCGGTACAGCAACTCTGACAACCAGGCACCGCTCAGTAATGGGGGACGATAAAACGGAATTGAGTTCACTCAAACAAATGGTAACTGGTCGGGTTGAAGCAAAGTGACTGTTCACACATTGAGAAATGGTGAGAATTATAAGCTACTCAAGAAAGGGCATGGAAGGGAAATGTCTTATTTTGACATTTATAAATGTACAGGGGTCAGACTGAATAAGAGTAAAAGAAACGGTTCTGGTAGTTGGTGTAAGAATAAAAATGGTTCGTACTGTTTATTCTTAGAAAAATGAAGCAAGATAGGGCCACCCTTCAACACAGATCAAACAAGGTACAACAATCTCAAAATAATGCAACAAACCTTAACAAAATCAACATGAACAACACATCGAGCTACATCATTCTTGTTGCCAATCTCACGGTAATATCAGTAGGCGAAGGTGAACTGATCAACTCTGCGAGCAGAAGCATCCGTCGGTGACCATTGAAAAGGACACATTAAGAACTTATAATCTTAAGTGGAAGAAAACGAAATGGGAAATCCAAGAGAGTTGTGCCTGACAATTCCCATGCTTTGGTGGATACCCCACAGTCGTTGGAGGTCGTTGCAATATCCTTCGCAGGCTTATACGTCAAGTGCAACCGGCCTGGACTCACCGGAGATGTTTCCAGAGGTCACTAACGTGGCGTATGCGAAAGCTGTGCGACAGGTACATCACTGTGTGGGAGCTGTTTCACGGATTCTATCTACATCCTCCAAAATCTAAAAGAATCAGCGGAGAGGCTCATCAAGAATCCCATGATGGCCGACTTCAACTGGTTCAAATTTTGTATAACAAACCTCTTGCCCCCCAGGGTCCCCAGGAAACGTAGTTTTTAAGCTTACGAGCCAGAGTGCCCACCAACACCACGACCCACTCTGCTCCGGGGTGACCTGTCTACCATTGAAGAACTCAAAGCCCTCTTGCATTCTGTGTTGAAACTCAAAGAATCTGGGTTAAGTTTCCAGATGATCCGTTTCTCGCCGATCGTTTCAAATGAAGCAAAGCTGTTAAGCACCTGAGGGCACGACGTGCGACCGGTGGACAGGGGCTCGAGCTTTTGGGGTTCCGGGTAGGTCGCTGACATATCCCTTTCGCCCTGTTAAATTCGGCGTTGTTGGTTCAGGATACGGAAATCACAGGTCATGCTTCCCTGTAGCAGTTCTCAGCAATGTGCGCAGTCTAAAAAGTGGGATACGTGATGTGTAGACCCCAGCTGATGACCGGCAATCAAGACACCTTGCCTTCGAGGAAGTGTGGCTATCACTATACATGACAGCCAGCTGCTTCCAACATACTATACACAACCCAGATGTGACCGGACTCCTTACCAACAGAGAGATAATGTTGCTGTGTACTTTAAAAGTGACATTGCTGTGAAGAAGACCGGTTGGTTCAGTTCTCCTTATGGAACTGTGGAAGACTTAAAGCCGTACGTGAACATACGAATGAGAGGACTGTTGACAGTGATTGCTGTTTACAGAAGTCCCCCTTCTACTTTGTCTGATAGTTTTCGGTTCTTTCTTGGACATATCGAACAGATGTCTGACCCAAAGGGGCTTTGACGTACCAGGGGTGTGTTGGCAATCTACCTCCCGTCAGGTCGCAAAGGAAAACTTCGCAATTGATCTGTCAGACCTTATTCATCAGATGTCATTAAAGCAGCCTGTTTACCAACCAACAAGGGTTTTGGCGGATCACACTCCAGTAACATCTGATCCCCCTTCCGCGAGATCCACCAAACTGGTTTGCCAATAGCCGCTAGACTCAGTTTGCTAATGTCGTCGTGCTACTTCAGTGCCTTGTCACCAGGGCTAAGGATGATGCTCGGCCCTGTCGTCTCAACAGCGGAAGGCAGACTTCGGGGGACTTTGCGGAGACTGTTTGGTAGAAGCTTGCACAACCACAATGTGTCCACTTGTGCACTTTACATGCCCCCTCAACCACTAAACGGACAAATCAAACGCTCCGATGGACTGATCAGGACTGTAGGAAGACGACTCGGGAGAAGCTAGTGTTTTGCAGGTTTTTTTGGTGCTGTATCGATCAGGGAATTTGAGGCTTACGGGCAATCCCGAGGTAGTTGCAAACAGTTCTTCAAAACTGCCAGGTTACGGTACGAAAGCGAGAGAGCTGATACTGCTTCCGCTGATCTGAGGTGTTTCTTTGGACACGCGAAACATCGTGGAAATCTTGTTCACCCGAGCTTGGTCAAGATGTGTTCATTGGGGATCATCATGTCAATACCTTAATGCTGGAATCTCCCGCCCTACTTAGGAAACTAGAAACAAAAACCGAATAATACCTCCTCTTTTCGAACTCTTCGATTACTGAAAAAGATGGACACCGCGAAAGCCACTGGATCGGATGAGCATGGACAAAAACTACTTTGAGAAGTTGCAGCGGTCCTATGAAGTCCGTTTAGTTTGGTCATTCGGAAGCATATTCAAAACGGGATCCTGCCCGTGGCGTTCCCTGAGGCGTTGTTGTGCTTTGTAATTAATAGGGAAGACAGGACGATACCTGCTAACTGTCTACCTGACAGCCTGAGAAGCATCGCGGTGAAACTCCGCAGGGAGGTAGTGAAAAAAGAGATCGAATTTCATCAGACACGTTTTGAGCTCGCTAGAACAGCCCAACATCACTTCAGGCGTGATCACTATTCTTTGACAAATGTTCTCACTACGCAGGAGAATTCGGCGGGGCGGTGGATCATAGTGTGCTGTAGATGTGGTTTTCATTGACGATAGTATGGCCTTTGGCAGGATGACTTAATGGATGCTGTGCATGGATGTAGACTTCTCTGGATGGGGTGAAATTGTTTTACGATGGACATCCGCGAGTCCGCGAGGCCGGAAACGATGTGTTCGTGTGAGAACGAGCTTTGAATGCGGTCAACGGAATGAGTGATACCAGAAATTCGTGAAAAATACACAGTGTTACTAATATGTTCTGCTGCTGATCCTACAATAACATACGCACTAGAAGAAATGGAATTGCTTACTGAGAGTCAGCAGATGGACCTCGATTTCCTTATTTTCGGCTACTTCAAGGACAGTCGACAATAGCACGAGGGGGCCAGCAGAATTTTCCGGATGTTGTAGGTGGTTTTTTGAGCCTTGATCCGGATACATTCTGTAAGCTCTCCATTGCGTTTGTGGGACCTCACCCTGAATATTGCGTGCATGCGGTCCTACCACGTTTATTGCATGGAGAGGGTCGCTGAGGTGGGTAATCCTCCGGTGCAAGGTTTGAAGGGCCTGGCCTACTCATAAAGAATTGACAGACTGGGGCAGCATTCTCTGTTCTGTCGAGTACTACGTGGTGCTCATGGTCCTGGATTCTGATTCATCCAGCCTCATACACTGTATCCGCCATAACAGTTTAACATTTTATCACTTGTCTAGTACAACGGAAACCTCTAAAGCTCCAGTTTCCTACTTCCATTTACAACGGGGACTTTTTGTCGGTCACACGGATTCACAAGTACAAGCCCAGTTGATTCGAATTCATCTGGTCGTATCCAATCTGCTGCTTTGACTTAGGCGACGTTAATCTGTAGGAACAACCACGAGAGATGCTGGTAAACTACCAATCCTACCTTCATCCGAAACTGACCATTGTTGAAGGCGGCTTTTTCAGAGTTTGGCGGTACTGTGAAATCTGCCGGATGACAAAGGATCTCATTGGAGCACTTCGGGCTGTAAGGACTGTTTTTTCAATTCTTTTTTACGGGACATTTGATATCGTGACATTTGATGACTTTGTTATGTTGTTTTTTTTGTTAGGCACAGCCTGAAGATGCCAATGAACTGCCTGATGCATCGTTACAACTTGATGGGCCACAGTACATGAATGATTTCTTCGCTCAGGTGATATCTTCTGTTTGTGATTGAATATTATTGTTAGGTGGAAGAAATTCGAAATCTCATAGAGCGCGTTCAAGCCCTCGTTGAAGATGTCAAAAACAAGCATAGCGACGTCTTGTCCTCTCCCAACCAAGACGAGAGTACGACGAATTAACCTTATTCCTCTATTCTTCTAGCAACTAAAGCACAACTCGAGGAGGCGATGGCTGAAATCAAAATGATTGCCCATAAAGTTAGGGCGAAGCTAAAACGTAAGTCCTGTAGGTTCGTTTACAATGTTCGTTTACAGAAATGGAAATGAACATTGAATATGATGAGAATTCTGATAAGTCCTCTGCTGATTTGCGTATACGTAAAACCCAGGTATGTGGAATTTTTTAGCCTTACTATCGGTAGTATTCGACAATATCCCGAAATTTTATCGAAGTGATGACGGATTATAATAAGGCTCAAGTCGCCTTTCGCGATGCTTGCAAAAATAGGATAAAACGTCAAATGGAAATCGGTACGCCACTTTGATAAACATTTGTTTGAAAGCTTCACGCCTTCTAATATTAATGTTATACCGCTTATTGATTTGTTTGATCCGTTTTTCGCACTTCATCGTGGAAATTTCTGACGCCCCAATTTTCCGCCGTGCTTCAGCTGTTAAGTGGGGTGAAGTTTTTTCTCGTAAATCCTTGTCACACTATCATTCTGTGGAAGTGTCGACTCAAGACTTCTCACTACCGTAGATTCTCCCACCGCCTATCTTGTTCCACCCAAAATCTGCTGTCTACTCTTTCGTCCACCACCACCGTTCTAACGGTTGGCTACCTTGCGAGAGGGACGACGCATTGCAAGTTTTTTTTAAATTAGTTGGTGATCATGCATAGTGTCCTCGCTCTTGATTGGTGGCTCTGAGCCCAGCTTCTGACTATCTTGCTCGCCAGTATCAATCCCCGTGTAGTTTTTCAGAAGAATCCAAGAAGTCCGGCCTCACTGCTCTTCCGTTTCATGCCGTTTGCATTTCAAGTCGTCCTCCTCTTGGACTCTCTGTTTCGCGAATGGGCTGTTACTCCCCATACTTCACAGTCTGTGATTCCAAGAGCAGTCATACGAAGCCGGCTGGACCTCACGGTATAATTACCCACTACCAAGACAAGGTTCTGACGTCCTGTATTTTAAGCTTGCTGAGAGGCACTCCATATAGGACCTTATTAACTACCTTACCAAAATCCACGAAAACAACTTCTATTGCAATACTCCATACCGTCATCCTTCTCCTGACAGAAAGCAATACGTGCCCTGTCTTTTACTCTGTCCCTTTGCTAATAACAGATTCGTTAATTTAGACCAATCTTGTTGAAAATCATACTGATTAGGTCATAGCAGTGTATTTGCCTGCAGATGCGCCTTCAGCTACCTACATGCAAACGTTCCATGACCTTCCCAACGTTGGCCTTAGAGTTCACTGGTCGATAACTGACTGACAACATGTGACTGCTATCTTTGTGCACAAGTCAAATGAATTGTTTTCCTTTCCTCGGGAATTCCTTTTTGTTGTCAAGTGAATTGAACGGTTAAGTTGACGGTACTACCAGCTCGTTCGTCACTTCCACGGGTACTAATGGGCGTAAGTCACCCGGACGGGAGCAGTTCTGGAAGTTGTGATTCCTCAAGTTCATGGCGACGTCCCCTTGTTTGGTGTTTTTGGCAAGTTCTGAAGCCCAGATAGCGTATGTGCAGTAATCAGGAATGGCCCTGCTTCATTCTCCGCAGGAAAAGTGGGCATATTCATTCTTACTTCTGTCCGATAGTAACAGTAATGCAGTCTTCTTGGGTCTGTCGCGATCAAAATAGCTAAGCGGTTCCCGAGTGTCTTCGTTTCGTGATCTGTGAAATACCACAGCCTTTGAGAACTCTTCCATAGTATTCATAGCCCTGCATAATTGCAGAAAGTGCTCCCACACTCGGTTTCTCTGTCGGAGATAGGCTTTTAGATTCTAGTCGGACCATAATAACCTTTGGTATAGAAATTTAGAGAGTTAGATTAGGGCAAGTATTCCAACGAATGCTTACGCTCTCTCTTACTCCATTGGCGGTCATCGTCCGGATCTTTGGGAGCACTTGCTTTTGTTCACATCTCAGAGTATGTTATTCGTTGGGCATTCCAACTCACTGTCATCTGTTTTGGTTGTGAACTCGGATTTCCTTCACGTAGGGCAAATACGGCATAGCCACCATTCTAGAGTGGTGCAAAGCAATCCAGACGGTCAACGTCCGATTTTCCAGATGTGATTGCCGGATTCAGTGTGGTTGCTTGGTTACGGAGGGATTTGGCGGCCAAACACATATAATGATGCGAATACAAACCCAATACTGAGCAAATTTCTTCGGCACCGGCATCTGTAGACAGCACTGAATGTTCTCGTCGATATATAGTCGGCCTAAGTCGCCTGAGGCAAAACAACGGTTACTAGCAACATACCGCCTAAGTTCGTCCCACAAGGGGGCCAATCACGACTCGAGTGTTGTTTGAATAGTACCAACTGTTCCATAACCCTGGATGTGGCTGCATTCTGTGCCACTACTTCCCGTCTTATCAGTCCGAATCCACTTTCTCAGCATTGCTATTGATTGACATGTCCTGTCAAATATGCATAAACAACCCGATCGATCGGTCAGAACAGATGGGTGGCACTCAAAGCCAACCCAATCACTGAGATCAAGACCTTGATCCAGGTCTCTGTCAGTGCTGCTAGCGCATGCCGCTATCCCCTAAGCCAGCCGTCCGATGATTCTCGTTTATTCAACAGGATTGGAACCTTGATCTACATTATTGTTCTAAGCAGACTCAGTCGTGCCGTCAAGTCGATCTGTTTGATTTCGTACTGGTGGTACTTTTCTTTGACAAAGATAGGCAGCGCCCAAATCGTTCTCTGTCTCCAGCAAACTATCCGAAAATCTCGAAGGGACTGGTCTGGTTTTCCATCGTCGTTTCGCCTTTAGACGTCTCTCAAGGCAGTCCTAGGATGTCCACCGTCTTCCAAAGGTACTACATGCAGTATTTGAACAATTATTCCCTGCAATCGGTGCGAGCGGTGAAGTACTTTTTTGTGGCATGTTTACCGCTTCACGTGGTCTTCACCTGTTAAGTATAGAAGTACAGGTACACCGTTTTGACTACTGTTGAAGGCTCACCCACCATTATCAGTGGTCGATGGCGATCCTCCGGGCTATCAAACCATCGTTCTAATATTATCCGAACATCCACAAGAGCGTTGGTCACTGTTTCTTCTGCGTAATGAATATGCACCCAAGAGCTGCTAAAAACTCAGGGAGCTTATACGTTTACCTTTGGTAAACTGGAGAAAGTTCATCACTGTGATTCAACTTTCTTGTCAGGAACTTGGATGCTGGTCATCTGCCACTGATCAGCTATCGTCTTCTAAGGGTTGATGTTGTTCGATTCGGCTTAAAAACTCAGGCATACCTAGGTCTATCTCGTGGTTCTGCTTTTCCCACCACATGGTTTGTGATTGAAGATTTTCTTTGTTGGGGCCGTCCGTCGCTGGGTGATACGTCGTCCACAACCTGCTCAAGTACTAATTTGTTGGCGTTTGAAGCAGCGAAGTTCACCGTATCTCAATTATTTGTCACTGGCATACTGTTGATGCCTGGAATGATCTATACAACAGCGTGACCAGGTTTCTTCTGTCTGTTTTCGGTGTGCTTTTCAGATTGGGAGCAATATTGTTGGCGTCAGAAGTGGCTTTCATTAGGCAGCTGTATATCTCGCGCGTTGCGTCATCATAAGCGCAGTCTAGGTATCATTCGCAGATGCCACACCGGATAGCCTTTGACTGTGTGTCGACGATTTACTTGTATTTCCTACATGACGTCAGTTCTTGTGGTGTATTAAATGCCATTCGTTCTAGTGCCCCTAGAAAAATTGGCTGCTTAGTGGGCTGAACGTTACTACCTCATCAGATATATTTCAGTTCGCGAAACAGTCTTGTATTCCCTTTTCATCTTCATTTCTTAAATGAAAGTACTTGGCCCAAAACCTGTGTATTTGTAAACGCTCGGTTTAATGTGTCATCTTGAGTTTCGACTGCTAGTTACTAGTTCTCTTAATTAGCTCACTATTTTACCCAGAAGTATCTTTCACGACCCTTTTTAATGCATAAATGTTATATTCTACATTACTTCTTGCAACGGTCCAAGCTTCGTCAATAAACAACGGATTGTTTGAGTTCATTCGCACAACAGCATTCATCTCTCTTTTGCTTTGTTTTGATTCCATCTGGTTTTCAGCTCGTATGTTGTTTTTACTCATGTACAACGCCTGTTTGTGCGGGTAATATGTCTATTTACAGCTGGTTTATACCTTGGGTTTGTTCACAAATATTGTAAGGCCCATCTTCACAGCTTTTGCTGTCCCATTTCTCGACTGGCTTTCAGTCACATTCTCCCTCCAAAAATTTGGGTCCATTAGACAGCATTACACGTTTGTCTCTGCGTTTGAATAATTAACGGAGTATTGTCTTGCAAACTTACCTGATGGTTTAAGCTTAGCGACTTGTTTATTTGAGTTACTTGCTAGTGTTTCAATTAGAAGCCAAAGATGCTTGTTAAGGTAGTGACAACCATCTTTTAAGTAAACCATACGTTATTGATACACACCTGATTACTTAAGGCCCAGTTTGCTCCTTCCGGTTGACGGTCTATTTGTATTTGCTCAGTGGTTTGTTGACCGGCTATATGAGTCAGAGTCTCATTGGTTTGACAACTTCGGAAGAATGAAGTAAAAATTTTATAGAACGTGGCTATAAAACGTAGTTTATTTCGGCGATGCAAACACCGAATTGTGAATCTATGCTAACGTAGTTTTACTACAAACCGTTGAAAACGTGAGTAAACTGAGAATCACTAAATAAGTGTGAGGTAAGCACTCGGCAATCAGGTGCGCATAAGCAGTGTAGAGTCGACTTGGAGGATCACTGTTGTTGGCCTTCATCAGATATCTCAACATGTAACCTAAGTAAATAAACCGTTAATCTTAAATCCCTAGATAAGCCTGTGAGATAGTATGCTGCGAATTATTCAGTTGAGAATATACTCAGGTACAGTCTATTGCCGTGTAGTCAAAAGATTCTAAGGTAAAGAATATACACACTTATTTCCTTAAATGTGCGATCCCACCTTGTTTTGTTTGTGAAACTATCTTGCTAGAGTCAGTTAGACACCAGGACTCTAATTGCTGCGAAATAGCCGTTTTCTTCATGCACTTAAGGATAGCGCCTAACTCAATCCCTATCTATTAAAATTACTGCCACGTGTCATCGGAGCCGCAGGCAACCATAAATTAGTGAGACATTCCTCAAGGCGACTGATGAGTCTATTCATAACATGTAGTGATTATTAAGGCGTTGGTTCGTGCTCTTCGAACAGCGGCTCAACCATCTGATAGCACCAGCAACTACGTTTGGGATTACTCCCAGTCCGTCATGATCTGTGAATATTCTCTCGTCAATGAAAACTGAAATCTCGCACAACCTCAGGCCACCGGAACGTCACAATGCACCCGCTACGTAAAGAGTTTGTCATCTTCTTATAGAGACAAAGTTGGTGACATCACTTTGAATTATTACTGTTTTTGTCGCATTGTCACTATTTTCAATGAGACCTTACTTCGAAGTCGTGCTTACTAACTAGGAATTCTGTTTATTCCTGTTCTACCTATTGTGCTACTATTGTGATTCACAGACCAAACATAACTGTGAGACAGTACATCTTTAAGGGCAGACTGGGGTGCGGCGTGACTATTTCTATATTGATCAATTTTTAAAACTCCTTCAGACACTAAATTGGCGCCTGTCACCGAGACCTGACAGTTGTCGTCTTTCTAGACAAGAAGGGTTTTCGACTCAGTTTACTGGTACACTTCGGGACGGTTGAAAAGGTGTGTTCGAGGGGTATGCTAGTATCCTCAAAATTGTACTTATTCCGAACATGAACCAGGACTTAACAGTTTGTCAGTGACTCTTAACGTATCAAGCATAAGTCAAGAGGATTGACTTCTCCTATTCAATTCTACGTTAGATACGGCATTCGAAAGCGCTCCTATTAAATGCAAGTAGGGGAATGTATAGGTACACCTTGGTGCTAGATTTCAATGTTTGAATATATAGACTTTCTCGCCCTACTTTTTGAGGCTTCATATGCATTTAGAAGCATTTTTGATATATTGGGTTCCAGTTTGTCAACTTGGTATTGCTGTTGCAACAGTGGGTTGTAAGGTTTTGAAAAACTTAAAGGTCTGCGTCTGTACTCGCCTTTGATGGTGATCCGCCGAGGGTCGTATCAGCTCTAGTAAAATATTGTATAGAGCTTGGCAGCTTGAGCCATTTGTGACGCCGGTGTGATTTCAACTTTTCTATGAACGGCCGAGTGCAGTCATGTGCGCAGCCATATCGCTGACGAAACCCTGCAGACACACAGGAAATGTGTCCCAGGGGCCTCAAACTTTGGCTAGTGGTATCTCTGAAGAATCAGTTGCATATAGTGACAACTTGCCAGAAGCAATGAAGTGGTCAGTCGATGTTTTTTCTAGACAGACAAGTTTTGTCGATCGCTGAATATACCAGTCTTGCACTTGACAACCCATTGCTCACCACTTCGTTTTCCCTTCGTATTCGTTGGGTTGGATTAGAAACGACAGCCTGGTTGTCTAAGCATCGGCTCGGGCTCGAACAACGAAGCTTTGTATTCGGAGCGCGCTAGGTTTCTAGACCGTGGTCCAGAAGGTAACGAACCCTCGATTAGCGGCGATTTTGGATATTGTGACAAATCGTAGTGAACGTGGCTTATGTTGTCAATCCCTATGCTCTTTGCATTTTTCCCAATCGGTTAATTATTACGCCTCTTTCAAACTTGATTGTTATCCATCGTCTTTTGTACGATAATGATACTATTTACATGTGATTTGTTAAAGTATTTCATGTACATCTTTAGAAGTTGACAACGGCTGGAGACGGGAAATGTGGGCTAATTGGGTTACTGTATTTTAGTTGCATTTTTTGCGGTGGACGGCTGACTGATGAAGCGAGACATTGAATGTGGGTAACCGTTCAACAAATACTGTTCGACTCTCACTTACAAGGTGTGGACACCCTGGTATCGATTGTTTTGGTATAGAAATGAAAATGTCAGGATTTAACTTCAAGTCTTCCCCTCGTGTCTGTGAACTGTGTTTGCGCGCCAGTTTGGCGTAAACATGAATCACTGGCTGACTCCCTGGCGTTGCTTTTTCAAAAATATTCGAACGTCCCTTTGATTCGTCACCTCTGGTAACTTCATTCCTCAACACCTAGCGAGATTATTTATTGTCCTACGTTTCAACGCTGTGCTGTATACCACGTTGGTCATACCGCCCTGCCATGTTCTCTACATTGCTTTGCTATTACCTCAAGTTGCTTCCAAAGGCGGTTGGACTTCTCACTGAACGTTGACTAGTACTGCCAGTTTTAGGCACTTGACCATTTGTGGCAGATTTGCTGAAAAAATACTCATCCAAAGGTCATTGTTGTATAATAGTCAGCTTCGGTTTTGAGTAGTATATTACGCACATTCGGGAACTAAATGGCAGATCTTAACTCATGGAAGACGTCGGTTAGGAAGCAATTATTGGATCGGTGTGTACGCATTATGGACGACGTGTCATCAAGGTGAATGAAAATATACTGCTGCCGAATGTGTGTGGGTATACGTCCGCCATATAAATGAGTGTAGGCGTTTGTTGTTCTATGTTTTATCATAGCCTGTACGCGATTTAATGTAATCAGCAACTTCACAGGTCCAGCGTCTTTTGCGGTCACAACATTCGTCACCAGAACATTTCTCATTTTTTTCGTTCAGACGCTATTAGTCACTTAGTCATCTTTTTGACTCATTCCCTAGGAAGTCGGTTTGTTTGTTAATTTGGCACCTTTAGACGGTTTTATTGGAGACGTTCAATAAGACGCATATTGCCTTTCTCTGAACCATCCAGAAAGAGTATATGAAAACTATTTCCATGTAATTCTTAGTCTGTACAACTTTAATTGGTTTATAGCATACATCAGTTTGTTTTCTGGGTCGTTACAAAAATATGCAAACAGAAGTTTTATCCAAGTGCTTACATCGTCGATGACTGAAAATTTTGAAGTATTTTCCCCCTTTCGAATATGTACAACAACTGTCGCTTTCACTCCATTGTTTCAGCGGAGCGAAAAATATCCAATGAAGAGCTGGAAGACATGTTGGAATCTGGAAATCCGGCCATTTTTACTCAAGAAGTAAGTACTTATTGAACGGCGCACCCGCGTGTTCCTCTAGATTAATGCAGTGAATTTATTCTTCGCACTTAGTGTGGTTGTCATTCGTGTTGGCGAGTCCAAATAAAAAGAGCACTGATGTACACATTCCGATCGCCGTGTTCACGCTCTGCCGATCAAAACGAAACAACACTAAGTGATGCTTCTGTATACTTACACATGGTGGTCACTTACCTTTCCACGTATGCAGAGCATCACACTACGTGAACCAGACAGAAAATGGAAACGAATCACGTTTACTGTTAAATGCAAAATGTTGAGAACTACTATTCCACACGGTCGTTCTTCCATCACAGGTCATTCATCTATCCAGTGTCGCTCTCTAATTTTGTCACTTCCACTGTGCCCTCAGGTGGTTTTTTATGTGCAAGTTTTATAGCGTACAGTTGATGAATGTAAGTGCCCACAATATCCGTACTAAAAATGGCTAGCAAACTTCTCTGACGAGCACTCTCAAGTTTGAAGCTTGACATGAACCATATTTCTGGTGTGGTTTGGGAATCCCAACATTACTGCCCACTAAACCACACGTGTATATAGCTTCCGATTCAGCTGCTTCTTTCTCAATGTTTTCGGTGACGCTGCAAGTCCTTGTATGGATTGCATTTAATTTCAGTATAGTTTGTGACTTTCTCAGTTGGATACTGGTGAAAAGTCACTTGCTTGCTGTCTGACTAAATACTTTCGACAAAGTACATAAGTGCAAGTAATTAACTTAATATACTTATGCTTCAGTGAACATTGCTTAACATGCTGATAAGGATGTGCTCTGCGATACTCTGGTCGGTTTTCTTAGATCATTCAAACTCGTTGACATCGCGTACTGGCACGATATTTGAGCAGTGCATTTGTTTCTCTTGTAACAGAAAAAGCGGTTAGTTAGTATATTTGTCGTCCGAGCACATCTCAGACGGTAGACAGGTTTTAATGTTTATGTGCAATGGAAATATCAGAAGCAGTTGAATACGTACAACTAACCACTGTATATAAAGAAGTTCTTGCTAAGGAGTGCGTGTACGATTTGATAATCCCCTTTTACCGTGCTCTCGGCTTACCGCCAGCTTAATTTTTATCGAATGATCCTTCTGACGGTTGGTCATATTACGGGAGATGTAGCTACTACAACGCCGGAGGGTAAAGTTAAGTATTTTCGGGATAAGCTGCCGGATTGAAGTGGCAGGATTTACATTCCCATATTGATCAAGATTTGGGTACACTAGTAGGCTACCAGCTTGTCTGTTCCACTCTACCGGACACTCGTCTATCAGCGGTATTACCGGGATTCTTCGAGCACAGGTTTAGATAGCGTTTTGTATTTATCACGCTAAATCCTTTCCTCGCAAATCAGTCGGCGATTGTACCTTGGTCTTCAAGCACTATACAACCTCCAGCCCAAATGAGCTTGCGTTGACATTCATCATCATCATCATAACAGCCATGAGCCTGACCAAAAGAGTAGGTGGCTCGGGCCGCCGCTCGCCTCAACAGTGACGTGGAATATCTTAGAATAAAACGTTACTAAGAAGGCTGAACATTATTAAAAGAAGACTAAGAGGAAGAACTACAAATGGTATGGATACAGGTACGCCATTGGCTGCGACACATCGCCATCACGGATAGTGTCTCTAA
>LUCH01001263.1:70616-100187 GCA_013368495.1 Paragonimus heterotremus | reverse complement strand
CGATTAGCGGAGACAACGATGGTGAAACACAGCAAGTCTGTTGATATCTTCCTTGTGAACAAGCGACGTTTTCGAAATATGAAGCAAAATGGGACGCATACTGGCATTATATACCCTTCCTTTCAGCGACAATCGGACGTGTTTTCGACGCCGCAGATGACGCAATTTGGCAAATGCATTTCGTGCATCTCATGGCGTGTCAGATATCTTAATTTCACTGATTGCTTCTGTTTGACTGCTCGTTCACTTCTAATCTGTCGATCTGTTCAGGCGGTTCCAAATCCTGACATGGCCAACCTTATCGACCGGTGTACCACCACTACGTGAGGCGACTGTTCCAAGGTACCTTTGATTTAGGTGTCGTACGCGCACTTGTTTATGTGTTGAAAGCATTGCTTATTCAGAGGATTGTCTCATTGTTCTGTTGCGATCACTTTAGTGACTGCCTTCTCCAGCATATTGACGGTAAACAAGTATCAAATAATTGTGTGAGATAAGATGACACACACAGTATCCGTTTTATGGTAAAAACTCACCAGACGCACCTGTTTCCTAGTTGTTGCCGCTCATTAGGTTTGCGTAGACGTCGGGCTTCAGCCATATCTCTTACTCCAGAACAG
Source organism: Paragonimus heterotremus (assembly GCA_013368495.1). Lineage (NCBI taxonomy): Eukaryota > Metazoa > Platyhelminthes > Trematoda > Plagiorchiida > Troglotrematidae > Paragonimus > Paragonimus heterotremus. The sequence continues at coordinate 99,567 of LUCH01001263.1, read as the reverse complement.
ACATGTGCTAACGTTTGTAGCTAGTAATTCACTGTGAGCAAACGGCACAATTATCACGTTAACAACTATTAGTATTTTAGTTAGTTGGATATTATAACCTTAAGGTTTTGTCACCTGTTGTTTATTTTCGTGGATCATTGACCTGGTCACTGGAAGTACGGTCCTCGCTTGAACTCTTTAACGTTTACAGTTGCAATATTCATTCACCGTTTGAATTTGATCTACCGATTTTAGGTAGCCTGACTTAACGGGTCATGGCCGGAATGTGAACTGCATCGCCTGCTGTGAGTAGTGAGTTGTCATGGTGGTTTGGGCTGACGAATCTTGGATGCAAGCAGGTGAACGTGATCATCTTGCGACTAGGCCTTACTTGGGCACAGTGACTCGGGCTATTCAATGACATTAATAAGTATGTACAAGTGTAGAGTGACAAAAGGATACTCAAATGCAGCAGAAATTCACAAAAATCAGTAAACATACCTACGAATATATGTTCGTCATTGATTACGGCATTGCATGTCAGAGAGCGTTTCCCTCCTAAAATGTGGATGGTCACGGAGCCCTCAAACTGACAGGTAGCTAGTCGCAGTCCAATTCAGCGGGATAGTTAAACCTTTCGTCTTCCGTTGCGATCTCTGTCTGATCACCTTGCGGTTATCTTTAGTCGTCAGTAGACGCATTGAACAAGGCGAGTGGTAGCAGGAGCCTCGATGGCATACGTGTTGTGACCGCAAAAGACGCTTGACCTACGAAGTTGCTGATTGCATGAAATCCCGTACAGGTTATGGTAAAACATAGAACAACAAACGTCTACACTCATTTATATGGCGGACGTGTATCCACACACATTCGGCAGCAGTATATTGTCATTCACCTTGATGACACGTCGTCCATAGTGCGTACACACTGTTCCAATAGTTGCTTCCGATCTGCCCCTTAGTTCCCGAAATGTGAGTGTTGTACTGCTTACAACCGAAGCTGCCTGTTATACAACATCCGAAGCGCACGATCCAATCAGCGTAGATTTCACATTTTCGCTGTCGACCAAGAAATCTAAAATTTCTCAAATACACCTCGACAACCCGTCGAACCTAGTTGATACTGGCCAACTTACGGAGACCACGGTGATCAAATTTTAAGAGTGCACATACATTTTCCGTAGGAGTTTATGATATGTGGAATAGGGTCAAACGCACATATATTATGAACCCTCCTTTTACTTCATAGTCGGGCGTCTTTGCGATGTAACAAATAACCAATGCTGTTGAATGCATTGCTTGTCTTTGTGATCTTCAGGAATTTCACACGGCGCCAAGATGAGGCTAGGTGGAGTGGTCGATAGTTTCAAGCGGCTTGCTTATAACGACAAAGGGGAGATCCGGGCTAATACAATCGTGTATCAATATCCCATACTTTGATGGTGCAGTTTGCATCTCATACTGAACAGCCCTATCGTTCAAACGGTCTGCATGTTTTCTGCACACGAAAACGTTGTCATCCGCATACGCAATATCAGATAGCTCACCGTTTGACGGAAGCTCCACTTCCTGATCTTCAAAATTTCCGAGTGTTCCTTCAAAAGTATAACTTGTCACAATTGCATAGCAGGGGAGACATCGGATATTCTCGCCGAATGCCATTTGCTCTATGGAGCGCTGTAGAAATCTGTTGGTAAACGCGCTCTCAGAGAGAAAATACAATGATTTTAACAGATCAGCTTATTTTACTGGAACTTCTTTTACAATAGAAACACACTGCAGAGAGTATATCGGGCGGCCGAATCGAAAGCAGTTTTCTGGTTCAAAATTACCATAGTGTTTGGCTAAGGAAGAGACTGTCAATGTTCAGAGTCTGTCGCAACATTTTGGATAAAACCGCGGCTGGGTCGGAAACCTGCCTGTTCTCTTATTCAAATCTCTGTGTTTCAGAAGTTGCCTCATTTTGTGACTGGTGAGTATCTTGCGTACGACGCAGACAGGGCTGATGAACCCTTGGTTGTCACATTATGTTTTTGTACCTTGAAGGTAGGATTGATCAGTAATAAGCGCCACCCACAAATTGCTCCTCAGTCTGTTGTATAAAACGACGGAATGTGGCCAGTTTCAGCAATAACCCATCACCACTATCTTCGAAAAAACCTGGGAAGAGCAGGTCCTGGCTTGAAACTTTATTGTGTTTCCATGATTAAAACCCAACTCGGTTTTCTCCAGTTTTCTGAAATGTCTCTATCGTCCACAGCTAAATGAGCTAGCGTAAGCCAGCCGCACAAGATATCAGCTCATGAATTGTCTTTTATCACATATCTTCTTATCGATGGTCAGTGTTACCACGAATCAGTGAAAACAAACTTAGCCATTCCCCGACAAAAATGTCTTTTCCATCTCTTCAGCCCCTCTGTCAAATAATTCTCATGGTTCCTGTACAGACTCTTCGTGTGTGTTTGTGTTTGAGTCTCAGATGATCAATGTTGTATTCAGAGTGAAGCCGTTCCGGTCACCGTCTGTTCATAATCTCTATCAAGTTAGCAGAAACGTACTCTTGCCGTATCTGCGATGCTCTCTTAGGACTGATTGCTTATCACCCTGTTCGTACAGCCGTTGACGTTTCTGCTCGAGGTTCGTTTGAGCTATCCTATTGCCAGTGCTGTTTAGGAGATGTCCTGTACAATCTCCTCGCTCTGTTTCCAACCAATCAGTTCACAGCTGTGATAAGATGATTTCTGAACCAACGATTGCACGAAGCGGACACAGACAGCTGAATCTGGATGGTTATTCCATGGTAACGTTTAACAGATTGAAACCACCGGTACCTAATGGCCTTCTGAACATTTGATATCCATGATTGAGCCGTACAAAGCTGTCTCCGCATTTTTGTCTGTAGTAGTTGAAACATATTTTGATTATTGATAAGTAAGTGAGAAATTCTTGTTATTATAAGTCCTTGGGAGTCGAAACGTTTCAGTCACTTGTGAGTAGTGTTCAAATTTTTGTGCATACAGAGAGAAAAAAAAGAGCTATTTCCGTTAACACCGCTGTCTTATTCGTGAAATTCATTTACTCTCACTGTTCTACGGGTTATGCGGATGATTCTTGTTGGAAGTTCTGAAGCTCCGCACTGTGGTAGACATTACAATTTGCAAATTTGTCTCCCAAATTAATAGAACGTTTGTGATCGTTTAATCGCTCAACGGCATCAACTTCGAATCATAGGACGGCTGCTCATTGTGGGGAACGTTATACCGTAGACTTTTGCAAACAGTTTCGTTTGCAGTGTACGGAAAAGATCGTTTGCCCTCACAATGATTAGCAGTTGCACAAAACTTTAGTAATAAGTAGACGTATAAATCTGTTACTTTTAGTCCACTGTTGGGATTCGATAGTACAACCTTATATTCTGGGGGATTTTTTCAACGTGGCGTAATTTCTCTGTTCAGTTTCTTCTCTCTCTCTTAGCATTTCGTAACAACATAGTGCTGTTTGTGGTGACGAAACTGAGCTTGATTTCGTTTCTGTTAACATGGAAATGCCACCGTTTTGATGTGTCAGTGTTGGCTCATCGACATTGACACAAAACCTTTCGGTTTCGATTTCTGGCTCACTGGAACCTTAGTCATTTTAATCTCACTTTGGTTAACGACATCTCACGTTGACAAGTTTTTTGTTAGTGTAGTGTTCATTCGAAATTTACGTCTCGCACAATATCCACCGCTGAGCATGAATGTTTACTGCCTCGGTTGGTTGCCTCTCTCTGTTAATCGTAATCCTAAACTGTCATTATTGTCGTGGTTGACTGCATTGTATCAACAGTTACTACTGGCGCCTTATTCCTGTACAACTTTGGAACAACATAAGTGTGTATAGGAGAACGAAAATAGAAATAAATTTTTGTAGTAAAAAGTAGAAAAAACAGGACAGAAAGACACAACGTACAAACATAGTCAAAATCAGGATGCTCACATTTGCGATGGGTGGGCCATATGCTCCGTGTTCCGGCTGAACGTGTATCTCACTGATCCTTGCCTATTGAGCTCATTAACAGACGAGTAAAACTGCGGGGTGTACAAATAACAGCGCGACCACGAAATATAAAGACCATAACCATTTGATTATTTAATGCAGGTGGGCGTCACATGCTTGGTAAAGGACTTCGTAATCGCTCAGATCGTTGATTAAAAAGATTATTCGGAATTCTACTATGCAGCAGTCAAGGGCATGTCTGCATTCACAACCTTTGTAGTTCTATGTGACTTTATTCATTTTTGCGTTTTGTTTCTCCCTTGGTATTTTTTCCAAGACACCATCTCTCTGGAGGTGAACGGTGGCGATAGCGGAGGTACCGTATGGTCAGACTGTTGACCGTTAGGAATGAACGATTGCTAATTTACGTGTGTTCGCAAAACAACAGCTACAAGGGTAGGGTGATTCCCACAAAACAGCTTCCATATGGCTTTCACTGCTTCGCTTCGCGAATAACTCACGCCTCTTAATCCGACTACATACGCGATTTCCCTCAATATTCCATCGTCGGTGGTTACAAAGAACAAATTTCGGAAAACGAATGAGAAATGCAGGTTCTGAGTTATTGTTCGCACTTACTTCCATTTGTTAATCTCGGTTGATCATCTCGCACCTGACACAAATGAGTTGAAAGGCGGCGTGGCTAGTGACTGGTTGGCATGCACCTCGACGTAGTCGAACTCTGCGCATCTTTATCAAACTAAGGTTTTGTGCTGCTTGACCTAACAGTGGCTCAACGATGATGGTACCGATTTAGAGTCACGCGGTCATGGGTTCAAACGCGTTTGCTGTTCCTGCCCTTGTCTTAGTTTTGGAAAGCTGGTAGTACTTAGTATAGGTGTGACGTAGTGTGTACCATGGTAACGAGTGCTTTGTAGTGTGAACGATAGAAATTTAACTTTTCAAGTTATTCGACATACCTTCATTCTCTTTCGTTGTGTGTTCGCTTGTTTTGATAGATCATGACAGACACTCAACAGGCTAAACAATCTTTGGCAGACATAGAAGCTCGACATCAGGACATCATGAAACTGGAGAAGAGTATCAAAGAACTTCACGATATGTTCATGGATATGGCAATGCTGGTCGAAAGTCAGGTGAGTTAACTTGTAACATGTCGTACGATTGCCTGATCTTTTATCGCTCTGTTTGCCCAAAACCGACCCCCTAAAAATATATATTCGTGCTGAAACTAATACAACGTTTTACTAACTCAGATTGTTAGGTACAGAACACATACTTCAGTTATTTCGGGCAACGTGATGATTCTTCCAGACTAATAAAACATTTGGACATTTCACGTTGTGACATTTAACAACAGAAAAGTGGCACCATCGGCTACGTTTCGAAGTTATTTGATACGGTTACTCAATCATTCTTTGTGACTATCGTCACCTTCGTTCATTTTTCGGATGTTTCGGTTGTTGTAATTGTACCGGGTTGAAGCATTCTACATAATTCTGTTCTGCTATGCATGACACCCCTTTCCATGAATATCAGGCTTGCGAGGAACGTTCACCGAAGTGAGGAACATAGTGATGTGGTTTGTTAATAAAATTCAGATCTCTCAGACCTGAATTGGCAAGCCAAATTTATTGTTTCTTTTTTTCCAGGAAAATTTATTCCCTTTTCCATGAGAGTCGTTGTGTGCGAATTAACAACACCCTAACGTTATCAGACTCGGTTAGTTAGCGACTATCAGTGTAATTCACGCACGTATTCAGCTCTTCTGTTTCGCTATTCCTGAGAAGAAAGTGAAAAATCAGTGAACTGTATATGAACGCTTTCATCTTTTTACGCAGTCAACTTGTGGATCTTTGTGAAACAAAATTACAAGGTGATTCTGTTCGATGAGTCTGCTACTCCTCACTCATGTCAGTTCAGTTGTACACTGCTTACCACAGCACCAGCTTCTGGACTTTGCATTGTTTATCAAGAACAGGTTAATTCATTTCTTCATTAACCAACAGAGCTATCTGTTCGATTAATCATCATTATGTTTTTTGTTCTGGTTGTACAGTTGAACAGTTGGTTAATAAACTGTGCTTCATGCGTTGCAGAGCCGTTGCTAGCGATTTTCTCAGGTCTCTCAATGATCGGAGTTTTCTGTTCTGTTCATCTTTCACTTCAAATCGCTCAAGGAAAGAGAATCCTTTGAATCATTGGATATTAACTTATCTTAGAGAAACCTATCGTAAATAAACCTTATGAGAATGTGTTGGACTCCTCTTCAACTGTTGAATGTCGAGTATAAACGTTCACGCTTAGACTTGGTGTTTAACTCCTTCTGCCGTAGAATGAGAGTATGTGCACGAATTGAAAAGCGTCTGTCTGTACAAGGAGTACAAAATGAAAGATTCTTTTGGGATTCTTAACTACTCTGTTGTGTAAAGTGGTATATACTCAGATAACAAAGTGGCTAAATTTCTCGACAAGATAGCTAGCGTTCCCTAAGATGTTCAAAGTTTAGAGTGGAATCTCCCACTAATTGCATACGTTGACGAACGCCCTAAAATTTTTAACGCTCCTATTCTTTTTGGTAACCTTATGTGATAGTTTCACATTTCTTCTATTGTGGCCTTTCGTTCTGCGCAAGTTTTCGTTGTCGAATGGATTACTGTTGCTTCTGGTGAAGTGGATACGGTGCTCACCTGTACGAGTAAACACACATGCTACGTGTTGAAGAGTGCATAAACAAACGTGCTCTTTTTGGGACAATCAGTTTTTGCTTCTATCTACCACTTTACTTTCTTTTTGAGTAACGTCGTTGAACAATTTTCAGCGTTTGTTTTTTATTGTTTGCATGCAAAAAGGTGTTACTGCATATGCTTTCATTCAAATCTGTCTTATATGTGCATCGTCCAACAGAATGGATTAGTCAGGGCCACGCGAGCCATGATTCGGCACGTTGGTCTAGATGAACTGTTTTCGTACTTCCAGGCTCACTGATCTGATTCGTTACATAATGGAACGAATGTCACAAATCATTTTTCCATCATTAGCTACCAAGCTTTCTTCAGCCGAACAGAAATGTACATCATCACCGAACTTACCTTTGATTTTCGGAAAACTTTTTTCCTTAATGGCTCGAGATTACAAACCGTGTCAGTAAGTTGCGTGGGAGGAGGGACACTGATGGTATTGTTACCGTTCCTAACGAGTTTATTCCATCGGTTACATAGTATTTCTCTTTCCAAACCGCTGTGATTCAGACATCTTCAGTTTTAAAATCTACGGGTTTCAGCCTCGTCGCTTTTGGTTACACGCGTTGGCCGTTGTGGAACGTTGTCTTTCGTACGAACATCTGTGTCGTACATAAACCACCTAAATCACAATTTACTTAGATAAACCTAACCACATTTTTTGCCGGGTTGGAAATGTGTATCGTGATTAATTCATAAAGACCGATTAATACATGACATTCACGTCCAGCAGTAGCCGCGCTTTGGAGAGATAAGTGGGCTATTATTGACAATCGTCGTGGTGATTAATGGACTGACTAGAGGAAAAAATGAGAGAATAAAACCAAGCGTTACATACGCTTGTCTCAGTATGAGATTAATGTTTGCTATTTATTTACTGCCTCAGACTGAATGTGGGTTTATGTGCATGGCTTCTGACCCGTTTTTTTAGGAGCGTTGTTTTCTCTTTTTGTACTTTCATCTCCACTTAGCACCGATTGTTTGTTGAATCCTTGTGGTTCCAGCTTCCGCTTTATGGCTTTGTGCTCTTCAAATTAAACTTACTTTGTTCAGTCATACCCAGCTCAAGACCGTTTATTGCGTACAAGGTCCACTATCGCTCAAACGACAGTTAGTTCGAATCTCTGTCACATGCTTTGACTGCTGCTGTCTAGATTATTGAAGCAGCTTGAAGATATTCGCTTTACAGAACTACTAACTGAGTAACAGTGGGAATGTACAAGTTGTGGAAATAAAACCCGTAGGATCGGTAAACTGTCATGAGTAAGAAGTCAATTTTGCAAACAGCTGTTTTCGGTAATTCTCATCAGGCTGTTACAATTACATAGGGTAAGTGCGAGTTATATATGAAAATTATAACGTGTCAAGTAGGTCATGGAAAAAAAAATCACCGGAGTGGTACAGATCACAGTCTACTGGGGGAGGGTGGGGGTGTTGGTGAATGTGTTGGGGTGTTAGACGGGCCTGTCATGAGACATGCGTTCATCAGTGTCGAGTGGTTCACGCTTGCGCGAGTTTCAAGTGGATGTGGAAGGATTGGCCAGGGGAGGTGGAGGGTTTGTACGAATTGCTTTTGGGCACATAGGCAAGGGTTGTGGAGTCTGATAGCAATTGCCTCGGCCGTTGATAACAATCGCACTCTGACAGCTCTGGAACAGGATTGACGAACCTTGTAGATGACTCGGAACGCTTCATCCGGATTTATTTTATGGCCAGTGTCAAGCAGATGGGAGCCAATCGCACTGGAAATGGGCTTTCTCGATCCGTTGCGAAGCCATTTCGGTAGGTGTTCACGGATCCTCTCCGATAGCCGCCTTGTGGTCCTCCCAACGTAACCTGCTTGACAAGAACAGGTGAGAGAGTAGATACAGAAAGACGAAGAGAACTTGGGCAAACTATCCTTAAGGCGTGGCACCAGTACCGGGCAGGTGTCGAACGACACAACAAGTCTCGCTGCAGGGTAAGCACTCTCGACCGCGTTTGAGAGTCTACGACTAACTATTTCACCGTTAACCTCACCTCTGTAAGGGAGACAGATGAAAACCGGCTTTTTCTCCGCTGTCTGGACGGGTTCACGTTTCGTACCGGAATGCAGATTTTTGTCTATGAATCTCTCAGGGTATCCATTTCCAATGAGAGTTTCTCGAATACGTCTTACTTCCTCCTGGAGGGTGTCCGGTGTGCAAATCTTTTGCGCTCTGTTAAACAGACAACGTACCAAATATCTTTTGTACTTCAACGGGACAAAACTGTGAAAATGTGTGTATTGACCCGTCCACGTCCTTTTTCTATGAATCGATCTTTGAACTGTTCCGTCTGATCGACGAACTAACGCGACATCTAGGAAGGAGAGTCTGTTGTGATGTTCTAGTTCTACGGTGAACTTTATATTCGGGTGCGCTTTGTTGAATTCATCTAGTATGACCTGGGGATCATCATCGTTTGGAAGAAGACAGAAAATATCATCCACATAGCGCTTGTAGAGTTTGCACTTAGTTACTATGTGATTGAGTTCAGTGGTCTCTAGTTTGGACATAAATATATCTGCGAGTAGCGGACCTAGAGATGAACCCATTGCTACTCCATCTTTCTGTCTGTATAACTCCCCATCGCACTTACCCTATGTAATTGTAATAGCCTGATGAGAATTACCGAAAACAGCTGTTTGCAAAATTGACTTCTTATGAATTCTACGGGAATCTGGAGAGGATTGAAACGAACAAAAGACCCAACTCTGGTGAAGCAACTTAACGAGTATGTCATGAGTAACTCCATCAGTGTGGTCCTCAACCCGTCCAGTTCAACCTAATGAGACAGGCAAGCCATCTGTCCACGTCAGGTTCCTATCTTTTGGTGGCTGTGTTGGTGACTTATTCCGTGTAAAACGACAGTCCCACTCTACCTTTGATTTTATTTAGTTTGTCACCCTAAGCAAATCGTGCTACATAACCGTGGAGCGTTTCAAGCAACTCTAACGGATACTACGAATGACATACCGAAAGCTAATTTGTTCGTTTTATCATTACTTACTTGCCTTTTATACACCGCTGCACGTTGCCTCTAACGTGCGACTCGTACACGAACGTGTACCATTCACGAGGTCTAGAATCTCTAGTTTGTCTTATCGTCCTCATTCAACCGCCATAGTTTTCTGTACACACCTGTAATGAATCGACCTTTTACTCTCATGTGTTGATCTATTGGAATGGTTCGAAATGACTTATTTGTACCGATTCTGATTACCAAACACACGGTTGTGGATTCGATTGTCCTTTGCTTAGATCCAGACGTCTGACGATATTAGGTCTACAGCATGTAACCAACCATGCGTGTCTCATGGACCAAAACTTGGTTATAGCCTATTAGATTTGAAAACTAGCAGATCTCACAGATGCTCCCACAGCTGATGATTGTGACAATGGGTGAATCACTGATTACAAATAAGGAATCCTGCATATATGCATTCATGGTACGCATCGGCCATTTATCGACTGTTAAGCCAAACGATGGTCGGCCACATAACAAGACAACCACCCAGTCCTTTTCTGCGCGCTTACGTGCGCATGCGTGTTACGTTTACATTGAGGAAGGTGAAAACCAAATGTTTGCCTCAGTCGCCCCAATGGGGATTGACAATGTGAGTAGGCTGGGTGATCAAATGCCTGTCTGTCCTAAAACGAGGCCATGAACTCGTGTGGGATGGCATATATCACCGTAGCAGATAGTTCATTTACGTGCTTGCGTGATCTTTGTAGTTTTTTGTGGGGTTTACGCGTGCGTGGGTGGCGCAGATTGCCTGTCATCTTCAGACCTACCATCAATGACTGACTTTTTGATTACAGACTACTTTTTCACGACCTGTTTTACGGACGATTTACCTGTTAGTTGTCAATTCAGATGCGCACGATAAGTAAATTTTCAGCTGTAAGCATTACACTGCGAGAACTAAAAACAAGCATGTGTATACGGACAGAAGAAAGTCAGTTTGCGAATATATTAGACTATGCACATAAATGTTTCTTAAGTTCAAGTTATATAGACAAATGAAGAACTTTGCTTGTTGATTTTTGCGCATCCAACAGTCTACACACTTGATGAGATTGAAAGAGGAAACCATTTTAACCAAGTACACCGTAAAATGAATTCGAGTGATCAGAAATTACTTGGCGGGGGAAATTTGTCACAAGCTGTACATTGTTTATAACAAGGGAAATGAACGGGATCAGATTGGGAGGTATATAGATATTTTCGAGAATGCGTATACATTGAAGGTCTTTAGCAAGGAGACTAGCGAACAGAACAAGAAAACAGTGTAATCACTAGAGAAGTCCGTATGCTTTTATGCCGACCTATAGGTTGTAGTTCTGCTGTGTGTTGAACAACGCTTACACCACCGTAACTTTTGGGTGCGTGTCCGATTGTATGTATGACACTGTTGTTTGCTGTTTTAATGCATGCTAGGCTGATTTGGCCCACATCAGGAATTAAATACGGTGTGTTCATAATTTGCTATTGACATATCCCTAACTCGCTTTTTCGTTGAGGGGCTTCTACGCGGACTTGCAAGCTTAATTCTGACTTATTAGAGACAACTACTGCTTGTCTGATAGGAGACGAAGTTAATAACACCCAGTGGTTGCTATTACTGATGTTTCCCAGGAGTTTCCATCATCATGAGTTCTTTTTTGACGTGAACTGTCGTTACGCGTGTTACAGTTTTATTTACCCCACCGATAGATTTTTTTTAAACAGTACGCCAGTCATTCGAGTTCAGTGGAGTCCGCGTTTCGTTCTCATTGTTGTCGGTGGAGTAGGCACAATTACTGATGCTATTCAAAAAAAGCCACTGGGAAGCCGCCTTATTTTTTGTTTGCTTGCTTGTTCGCATGATGTAATCAACCTGATGCTGACCGGTATATTTTAGACTTAGTGGATTTGTATGTTGAATTTCCTGCCCAAAACTAGTGGGAAATGGCAAATTGCTGTACTACTTCCCGTCTGACAACAGGTAGCTTCGTGTGTGCGCTCTGTGGATGATATGCGGTCACCGATTTGTCTCTTTAACAGAATGCGCTCTGTTTATTTTGCATTACATGAAATCACAGGGGAACTTTAAAGCCATGCACTGTGTCGAAAATGATTGTGATGCTTCGATGATGAGAACTAGGAAGCTGTCAATTTGTTTCTCCGATTGGAATGCGGATAGCAAATACTGTAATAGGGAGAAGATTCCTCAACTTGATTGTGTTAAAGAACAAAGAACAGAGTTAAACATCAACTGATATGACTGGTCGTGCGTATGTTAACGTTTAGAGCGATCTAAATAAATGGAAGAAGGAATATATTCTTCTAATTCGAAGACGCACTTGTTATAATACTGGCAGTAGGAGGGAGGAATATGGACAACATTTCTGCTGTCATGTATTGATTTATTGTCGCATTGAATGTTAATTATGTTCGCAGTTGTTCATTAAACACGATCTAAACGGAAGTGCTGTGTTTGGGCTCACTTCTCATGTGTGCCAATTTGTCCAGCTACTGGGAACCGTATTGTTTTTTTCTTCACTCCCAAGTGACGGATAATTTGATATAATGGGATCAGAATAAGGCGTAGGAAAGGAATGAACCTAAAGGGTTACGACTTTAGAATATGGAATAACATTGCAATCGTAATTCGGTAAATAATTTCGAGGACAGAGTGGCTTACAAATTTACTTGGAGGGGTTGACTATCTTTACAACCGTATCTTTCCAGTTTGACATTTGTCTCAAATCACTGTTCATGTATTGGATGTTATAGTTGCTGACATGCAGAACGTTATCTAGAATAGGTAATCAAATTACAAAAAGTCATAACCTTATTGGAAGAATGCAGTAAATTGGGAGTAAACTGGGAAAAGAAATTCTGTTAATAGATATTCATTAGATACCAGATGAGAAAAGAAGAACTTTGCGAACTCTGGTGTTCAATTTGTGCTGGATGGAGATGGTTCTGTGTACTCCAACTGCTATCAAACGTTGTTTTAAAATATCAATCCATTCGATCATTTTGGATTGAGCCTATATTCAAGTAGCCTTGTTAAGAAATAGACCGTGCGATTTGCCAACGGAATTAAATGTTGTCTGTTTGGACTTAGAGACCGATGCAAGTTCGTTTCTGTCAGTTGGCTTTCTCTAACGGAACCCATCTTCATGGGTGACCGTGTTGTTCTGTTGACGTTGGTTGTACGAAAACGGACAGAATGTTTGGTACTTCCGTGTCACCGTAGCGGCATGTCGCTACAGATTGCTGAAAGTGGATGTGGTCAGTCGCGCATAGATTTGCGGCTTGAAGAAGATTACTTGGACCGAGCGTAGATTTCGATCAGGTCGCTGGATCGTGGTCTAATCCTGCTTGAGACTGACCAAGCGCTCAATCTTGTCCCCGACCTGTTCGACTTTGGTATCAAGCTCATAACCGATCTTAATCAGGCGTGTAATCTGGAGGGCGACTTGACGCAGCTGCTGGAGTTGTGCGATGATGTGTCTTCACTTTACGGGATGTCTCGAAGCTTCGGGTTCGCTACTCGGCGTGTAGGTCGTAGTCGTTATAGCGGAGGTATACGACCGGACTAAGCTCCTGGAGCAGCAAAACTTCGTCTCGGCTGATTAGGTCAACAGTGACCATGACCTTGTACCGATTATATCAATACTCGGAAGAGTGACCGGTCTGTGAGTCATACTTGGTATGTTCGACGCTTTTGGCAATATGATCCAAGGGCTGGGGACCAGCAGAGAGAATCACCACACTGTGGGCGCCGAATCTTACAGACAGTATTTCCGTCATACGGATCTGCGCTCACAACATTTTAAATTCCGGATCGACGGGTGTGGTTTAGTAGCATAAAAATATGACGTGACCAGCGGACTCAACTGAAACGGGAGTACGTGACTCGAACCTAGCCAAGACAAGAAGGAAGGCGAAACCTCCAAAAAAATTATGCATCCGAACCAAAGCCGGAGACGAGATGCACGTAGTGTTTCTGGGTATTCATAAACAACTTGATTCCTACCACAAAAATTAGTTTAGTAGGAGAGCAATTCATCAACCAGAGACAAACTGATAATTGGGCGACAAAACTAGTTTTTTTTCACGCATTTTTCGAAAGTATATCGACACTGGACAGTTTTCCGTTAACACAGGACTTCCATCAACAAACTCCATGTTGCCTTACTTGGATGTACCCACCTAGACTAGCTAGTCTTCTTTTAATGGTTTCTGACAAATGACCACATACGAAAGATATACGTAAAGGACACGCTTGTCTGACATTGACGATGGATACGCATTCTTGTGTTGGGTACGAACAAGTCAGCAGTCGTTCGCAGGTAATTCTCTAACAAGTCAGTCAGCAAGCCGCTGCGGCAAGTACTCTCTCAAGTCTGGAGCCTGATCCGTGCTCCCTGTCGGAGACGCGGTCTACGATTCTAGCATCGTCTTCCACCTGTGCTCATCTCTAGATAACTGTCGATCCAAGCGCTTCTTTTTCAAGGTATCTGGTGAGGCTGAAGGTGAATCTTGTTAGAAGGAATCGCATTGAGTTTCATAAAATAGCAATGTTTGCCCACTTCGATCCCAGTGAACAGTCGCTTCCCAATAGTGGACACAACTAGATCACACAGCAGTCAGTTACAGGTAACGCCCTTTTGTTAGGGACTGTTGTGCCTTTGGGGGCAACCACCTGGACTCGGATCACGTTGTTGTGCGTGCCTGATTTGTTCTGTCGTTTGATCAAAGGTCATACGCTCGTAAATTCAAGGTACTTAACTGGTGTTCGAGCGGGGAGAGTGCGAAGAACGTTTACCAGGAAGCATTGGTGAACAAATAACTCAGTTCGAATCATGTGAGAAAACCTAACGAAGATGGGGAACAAATCGCAGTGGCTATTAAAGCATGCTGTAAAGAGGTATTTTCCGAAGAATCTGTGTAGTTGCGACAAAACTGGGTTCCTAGCACGTCGACAAACTTCGTGAACAAGCGTCGCTCTATTACATCTGGTTCTGAAGATGGTGACGATCGTCGAGAACTTAAACGCAAGCTGACTAAAAGCTTGCGCAAAGACCGTGAGCATTAGTTAATGGAACAGTCAAAAGAGATAGAAGGAGCAGTAAGGTCACATTTAATCTTCGCTCCCTCTCATTGTCCAGATTGAGAGGATTGAGATGAAACAGTCCTTTACTCGCGTAGTCGCACTTTCCGAGCCGTTGCTAGTACGGGAGTTATGTAGTCCGTTTTTCACAGTTCTACTTCTGGCCAACCCAAGAGGGTAGGTTTGTCTCTGTACGAGTTGGTTGTGTATATCTTCTAAGGCGTTCAGTGCATTTAAGTCGCTGTTGCGTGTATACGTCAGGATTTGCTGCCGTTCCATTCAAAAATGGGTCAAATTTCCACGAATTTCGGTTATGACTACGACGTGAACAGAATTAAAATTGTAATATGAAACGTCTTGAGTTTTCATCGTTGAATGGAGGTTGTTGATAGACGGACAACCACCCATCAATGTCGAGTTCGGTCCGTTAACAATGATGACTACTTAGTTTGCCTTATTGTATTTTCCTGGAGCGGGCGGAGATGATAAACTGGATCAATGAGGCAACCCCGAATGCCTGGGTGTAAAGCTACTCACTATCTACCCTACCCCCATGTCCAGTTGATCTTGAAGTCTTCGCTTATGACTCCATTGTTTAAGCGATAAGTTGAGCTGTGGTGAGCGAGTGTCTGAGATCGTCTTAAGCACTAGGATGTTCTTGTTGCGATCCGCAACGACCCTTTGCCTGACTTCCTCATTACTCGAATGATGACGCGTCAACGAGAACCACTGATGTGTTGATCTCTTTGATGAGGATGAGGAGACGAATGGCCTACGAACATCTTACGTTCTAATTAATTGCCTAGTTTGCACGATCAGTGGTTTTTCTTGAGACCTCATACTTCTTGTTTCTTTTGCTTTTCGTGACTCTTGAGTAATACACTTCCAACAATGACGGGTCCAAATGGAGACTCGTTCAGAGTTCTAAATCCGGTTAAGAAACTGCGTCGGATTTTTGAGACATCCTCCAACACAGCCTGGAACCCGCGACCATTCAGTCTAGCACCATTGTCTGTGTCGTTACATAATATTGTCTGTAGTCACACACATTTGGGAATGTACTATTCGGTTCCGTTGATTCCGTTTTTAACTCATCAGTTTTCGTGTGATTCAAGTGGTTACATATTTTTTTATATCTTGTGATGTGGTATGATGTCTGGCCGTATGCGATTCACCATCATCACGAGCTGTTTGGTTGTGTAGTTATCAAAGATTTGACAGTGTTGGTTGTACCTCTTGGTCTATTTTTTCTCAAAAGGTTCACAATAATTGTGATCTTATGGCTCGTTTTAAAGTTCACTATCGATTTGATTTTACAAGCTTCTTTTCTCTGTCTCCATTCAGGGAGAGATGATTGATCGGATTGAATACAACGTGGAACAAGCAGTGGACTACATCGAGAGTGCCAAGGCAGACACAAAGAAGGCCGTGAAGTATCAGAGCTCCGCCCGCAAGGTAGGCCTTCGCTCACATCCAAGCGCCTTATGGTGCGCCGCTCGTTGTTGTGACAGGCTCGCAACCGCTGTGTTTTACGCTCTCCGTGTCGTTTGCTCGCATTCATGTTGTGATTACTTTATCTGGATTACGTTTTCAAATCCGGCTTGCTTTTGTCTGCCTGTGGCTGTTTGTTCATCCTGCCGTGGTGCTGTTGCTTTTTGTGTATCATCAATCAGCTGTTGTGATCACACAGATGTTTTACTTCAAATTGTTGTGACTTTTATCTTTTTATCTGTAAAAGAAGATGTGCTTTTATTCGCTCATGTTGTCTTCGCCTGATGTTTTTTATCAACTGGGCTTTCTGTAGGTCTGGGAAAGGTGTTAGTCTTAATGTACTACTGATTACTATTCTGCTAGTCATGGGTTACTTCAGAAAACCAGGATACACTTACTTATGTCCCAAGTGATGCTGGTGGGGCCTGTACTATGGTGGTTGAGAACTTGGCTGGTAGCACGTTGGCTATTGGTTCGAATCTCAGTTTGAGGCAGACGGGAATAAAACCTGTCATGACAAAATGTCCGTTTTAGGCTCTACACTATTTCACACTATGTTGACTTAAGTGTCCTGTGATCGATCATGCTTCACACATTACGGAACCGCTTACAGAGACACTGGGTCTCGTCTAGATTTTGGATATCTCTGGAGCACCACATACTTGGAGACTTGTTTACAGTATAGTCAGTGTTCAGGGTTGATTTTATAACATGAGTTTCAGCAACTCGGAATTCTCCTGCGATCATTAACCCATTGTTGAGACTGATATTGACTTCAAACGTGTTCCAGAGAATTGCCCTCACTCGTAGCATGATTGTTGAAAATTATGAGGGATCCAAGTGATTAGCGGTCTTTTTGTTTTTGGACCTTGTATTCTTTTTGCTGTGCTATTGTCCGTCCGTTGAGTCATCTATCGTTTTGTAACGGGCTTAGATTAAATACATTTCCGATTTATGTGATGATGGTTCCATTTTAACCTGAAATTTTCAGTCGACCTTTTTTATTAATTGTGAATATAAGATATCTACTTTGGAGCCTGTTAAGGATCTTTCACGAATGGTTTGTTGTAATGCCTAATAGCAAGACTAAATGGGTCGGGTCGCACGTACGACAAATGTGTGGTGACAGAAAACACTATTAGTTCCATGAAAGTAACGCGAATTGCTCCGACATTTGTTCTTTTCAAGGAGTTGCGCAGTGTTTTCATCAGCACTGCGTTCGTTGTATCATGGGACCGGGCATACATGCAACGTTAACAACCACTGATGCGAAGAGGAGATTTTAAACAAATTTCTGGCTGGCGACTTTCTCGAATGTCTCATTGGTGTGCGTTCTCAACAGAAGATAGTCACAAGCCCACTTCGGACAGTTTCGACAACTCAGGGAGTCCTCGATTAGTCGTTCATTGGTGATCACATAACCAATGATGTTAAAAGGTTGCGGTTTGCCTAGAAATGTATTTATCCTGCAGCTGAAATGTTCTTGTTGCTCTTCCTCCTCCCTATAGGCTTGATAGCAGTGTGCCGGTTCTTTCTATCTCCTACTTAACCTGTCAGTCTACTTTGCAGTTGAGAGGATGCATCAGCAGAAGAGAATGAGACCTACTGCAACGAATTGGTAAACATCTGTCAAAGCAATTAATATAAGATATGACGTAACGGACGTTAGGAACACATGTAGTCAGAGACCTAGCGTTTTCAATCTCAAAACACCTTTTGGGGACAGGTCACCTGGCTTACCCCATTAGTTTGTTCGCTGTGTTTTTACCTGATCGAAACCTGTGTCTGCTAGCATTCATGGATCAGTGTTTATCAAGGAGCATCGTATAACTATGTTCACAAGAAGCTAACGCATTCTATGTTATTCTTGTGGGATCGATTGTGATTCCGTTCACTGTCATCCACCTGCACAACTCAACCAGTGGAAGTCTGTTTTAACACACGGGTAACGAATAATTGACTGTTTTGTGTATACGATTATCCACAAAAAACGCAGTGATATTGCTTGGTTGACTGGACAGAGAGCACTAGTTACTTCGAACGTCGACGAGTTTGTGAATGTGTAAACTCGGTTTTAGACGCATGATATCGTCCCATTCAACTTAACCAATCGTGACCTCTATTTGTGTAACAGAACCATAAGACACTTGAATGAATCACAGCTGTTCCTATGCTCAATTTACTGACAAAATAAGGCTTGCATCGATCGTTCGAAAATTTGTCTAGTTAAACACTGCTGTATGTTTCGGTCTCCTTTCAATTCAATATGATGAGAGTACCTTGAGAACTATTGAAGGTTGGGTGTTCAGCAGTTGCGGTTACGCTGCTTAAAACCTTCGTTTGGTTATCGAGTTTAGTTGCGGTCGACCTGTTGAAATATCGTAGCACCTCTCCTGTATGGCTGCGGAATAAATGGATGCTTCCTGGCTGGTCTTTACAAATTTGGTGTGTCGTTAGCCACTCGCAGTTTTTCGATGGGTATTTCGCACTCGTATACTGCGATGCCTTGCATGCGTTATGTGTTATCAAAAATCCCCACGTTATTTTTAGCCTAATGTTAGTGTGTACGCCGATTGGGCTAGTACAAGGCCACAGTGTTACTTGAACGTGAACAGATTACTGTTTGCATAAATCATCTAATAGACGATATCGTAGTCGTGTTATGAAGACATTCACTTCAAGTAAAGTTGTCCATATGATCACTTGTATTCACAGCAACAGTCGGTGATAACCTGGATTTCTTTTGGAATACCCGTTGTGACCAATTACTCAGATGATATATTTCTGCTTGCGGATAATTGACCCCTAATCTGCTAAGCAGAATCATTTACGACAGTTAAAAACTGGCTTTTGTCGTTACTGGTCGCTTTCATTGGAAAATCAGTAATCGAACATTATCTAAGACGCATGATTGCTGATAATGAGCACCAGCTTCACTAATTCCTGTTTGTTAACACTAGTTATATTTGCGGTTGTTGGGTCTGGTCTCTTTATCGTATGGTTCTTGGTGTGTTGCTGACGCATCAATTTGTTTTATTTCTCCATTTGGTTGACTGATCAATACGAGACCATGAGTCCAATTTGGATGGTATCAGCTTTTTTTCTCAGTTCAGATAAATTGAAGTGTCTATTCATACAATGCACCATATTCGTTTAGTTGATTGGTTGTATTTCTTTTAATGTGGCCGCAGGCAGTTTGATTCGGTCCGGTGTTTGTTTTGGTTGACAACGCTTGTGCTTAGGGCAAATAAGACACTTCAGTTGAGCTGTCTATTTTCTACTTATTTCATCAGGTCTGGGTTAACGTGTTCATTCGATAGGTAGCGTGTTCACCCACTTGCAAGCAAAGCTAGGAGAATAGTCTGATTTTTGAAGAATCCGCATGTTTAATTAATACTCAGGAAGTTTAAAGCCTGTTTACTTATATTCTACCGAGTTTTCTCTGGTGGGGTTGTGTTTTCAACCCACCCGTTCTTGTCGTGTGTTACCATGACTACCTAGTTGCAGATCATGTCGTTTCATTCCTCACACTGTTGTCCTCAGTTCTCCCACTATTTTGAGACATGGCAACCAACATAGGTCCGCCTTTTTGCAAACAGATGCGGTAAATAAGCGGGATTAAATTGCACGCACTTCCAGCTTTTTCAATGTTTCTACTTCAGCTTTGCGTGTTCTGTGCCATTTCTTACATGTGACTGCGCGACTATACAAAAATTGTCATGGCAGATTGGCTGACTGACCACTTTATGGAGTTGGCCTCGGTGTCTGGCTAAATTTTGTACAAGAGAAAAGGCAGGAATTTCACATGAATGATTATTGAAAATTCTTTAACAACGAAACAAAGTGTGTTCCCGAATTCTGTCTGTTTCAACAGCTCTATTCGGCTGTTGGTGAATCGAACCGCACTCACCGTACTGGATTCACATTTTGTCTTGAACTAGTCATTGGTAACGACAATGTTTTTGGAATCGAAGGAAGTGACTTTTGTAATACTTCAATCTAGATTGATCGCTACTTTGTTTCCGGACTGTGCTGCACGCCGTTTCTTATCGGCGAGAACGACTCATATATAAATAACCTGAACAGGGAACATTACCGTTACGACCCCACCTGATAGAGAAAAGCAAGAACAACGCAAAGACCGCGAGCAGTATGTTTATCACGATCGAACGCAACGACATCGCAGGCGGTACGAAAATCACAGCTCAAATATCGGAACGCAACTCTCACAGCTTAGAACCGCTCAACAAATAAGGAAAAGATGGCCTTCAAACGAGCCCTATTTGTTGTTCAGCCCGAAAGCAAAATTGTGATTTATAGCAACGGTATTTATAGGTGTGGGGTGGCCTTGGGCCTAGACCACCGAATGGACCAGTCAGGAGCGAGCGCAACTTCTCGAATGTTCGAGAATCGTGGCGGGCGTTCAAATTCCCAAAAAATGAAGAAATCCTTTTTCCTTGCAAATAGTGCGAATTTTTGGGAAAGAATGCATTTTCCCAACAATTACCTATTCTTCGTTCATGAAAATTAGCATGTATTATTTGTATTTCTCAGCCCAATGTGTTCGTCGCCAACTACAACTATCCCTGCAGTTGCATTTATAAATCCTCAATTAACAGTTTTACTCTACTACTGCGAAACGTAGTCACTAGAAATTACGAATGTCAATCGAAGTTTGTGCATATTAGTTGACATCAGTGGTCGTCGCCGAGCTGAGATTTTAACAATGAGGATAAAACAAACGAACTTGCCCAAATCTCACTACTGTATAGGTTTAAATAATTAGGCCACCTGTTAGGGAAATCAACCCACTGTTTGCCACGCCATGCATTCTGCTGAAACCGTTGTTTAGTTGCGTAGGATGCGAAGTGACTAGTGGTTGAACTGTTTATGAAATACAAGGCAACCACCAGTAGGCTAGTAATTTTAACTTGTGTTAACCTCTTAATCCAGGCTGTTCGTAAACGCATGTGGCTTCTATCCAGAATTGTTGCGAAGGAGGATGGGTATGTGCTTCACTTGTATGAATTTTATCGTTTTGTTACTGAGCCATCCACAGACGTGGTACTGGAATTCACAAGCGGTTGTATCACGGATGTCAACTTTTTCTACATAAGATATTCAGCGAGTTGTTTGTGTGCATATGTCGCTTACATCTTGACTTTGGCTGGTTGAACACAGACTCGAGAACTCCGCGCTCCGTGTTCTGTTTTGTTGTTATCGCCGCATAATTGTGTAGTAGAAAGTATTACTGTTGACCTCTAAGTTGGTTTCTGTCAATGTTAATGTTGGATCAAATGTTTTAAGCGGAAGTGTTAAGATGTCCATAGAATGTGCATGGGTTGGTTGGTGTTCACATCATCACATAGCCGTTCGGTTTGTTAACTTCATTTTGTTAGTAAAGATTTTCTTGACTTTGGAGATACGAGCTACCGTTTATTCCTCAGTGAAGAACATTCATAACTTTTTTTCTGATTAACGTTGTATCCGTTTAACCATACCACCTTGCATCTCCAAGGTCTCAAAAAGGCATCTCAGATCACTTACAAGTACACAAATTGTCATGCATATTGTTTTGGAATTGTGAAGCTACAATGTATCGTTTTCAGAAAAGCCGTGATCTACCACTTTTCAACGGGAGAGAACTTGGCATCGATATTTGTTCCTGTTATATCAGAATTGGACATGGCAGTCCTGGCCTACGCAGTTTTCAACGATGAATCTGTTAAGCTTCAACCTAAGCTGAAGTAGAACAATAAAACGTTGGTAGTGTGTTCAGTGTATTTGAGAGTCTTGGTGGTTCTCTGCCGTTCGACTGTCTGCAGACTGGGAACAATGGCTGTTGATTAGCGGCGGGTGTGACAGTGCTGCGAAATTTGGCGAATTGTAAGGTTTTGCTATATCTATCTCCCCTCTGTTGGTGTCGTTCCTATTACACTACGTTGATGAAGCATAATCGACTCCAGAAATCTAGTTGTTAACCATTTTAATACTTCCATCTTTTTTTAAAGAGCTTGTTCCTCTTCTGTTTATTAGAACTACTGTTTACGAAACCAAATCAGGCGGACATTCTCACTCACTCAAACTAGGTACATCGATTGATGCCTCATCAAATTGGAGTTTTGGTCAACGACATCGCGACGTTCACAAGCTAAGATGTAGTCGCAGACTTCGGTTTTCGTGAGTGATTCTAAATTTACAGGGTACAATCCAAAAGATTTGTTCTGGGAGCTCGACAAAAGTAAACGACTAGCCAGATTGTTCTTCGAAATGACCGGCTCATCTACCTAGTTTTTTGACTTACGGCGGGTATGTGTATCATCACTCCCACCGATGACAAGTAGACGCTTTGGATGGCTGACATGTATGAGCGTGCAAACCTCACTGAGACTCCCTTACGTCAAGATGATTATCATTTTCAGATTTCGCGTCTATCAAGGCTTTTTGGTCAACGATTATGTTCTGCTCGAACACGTTATATGAACAGTTCACAGAATTGTATCACCTGGCATCGGATAATGTTAATTTAAACATTCGGTATATCTGCTAGTTGAACTGTGATATTCGAGCTCGCTATCGTTCCAAATCAACTAAACACAAAGTATAACGAAACCATGGCTAGTTCAAAGGTAGTCAATCATTTTATGGGCGAGTCTTCTTCTGTAGGAATTAAGGGCAAAGTGACAGTATGCTAGCACGTAGTCTGAATCTAGACAAGTTTTTCCGTGCGTTCAGCAGTTCCGGACTAAACCACTGGAGTTGTATCTAACATCCATGTGGTCTCCCTGAAACAGAGGATCGCTTTGGACGACAAGGAGTGGCAGTGGCATATAATGTGTATTCTAATTCGTACAGTTCCCCACGTTCCACGAGCTGTTAGCTAGGTGAAAACAGAAGAATGTAAACATTACGTAGTGCACGTTATAAGTGCTCCATACTGAAATCAATCAGTAAATGTTATTGTGCTCATTTACACTGAGTCCTGTTGACTTGAAAAGGACAGTACCATGACTATGCGATTGGTGGTCAACTATTTTTTCAATGTATTTTCGTACGCTCTTGTTTTTGTACCAAACAGATTTGGTGTTCAAAATGAACACCTGATTGTCATAAACGAGTCTTTTCCATCACTGACTGGACACTACTTTTGTATAACGTGCTGAAGCGTGAGTCTTCGATCTCCATAGAGTTCTGGTTAGAAAAACTGACAATTCAAACCTTGCCCGTTCACTCCATTTGTTTTTCATTTTTGTCTTGATGATCAAGCCCTCTCAAATAGTGTTGTCTAAATTTCAACAGTTTTGTGATAACTACTACCTTCCATGATAGCCACTCTTCACTTCTCCTCATCAGATCATTAACAAATTACAGTCAGTTCTACATTAACTGCTCACGTTAGTTTTCTACGGAACAAGCCTATAAGCTATCACGTTGGGTATTCCGGGATGTTGCATGTATGTATTCTGCGGATCCAGACGAAATTTGACAAATGTTCCGAACGAGTAATGCTTTCTTACATAGTATTCTTTATGATTTTCAATTTGGGTGCTGCAACCTTTCCCTTAACTCTGCATAGACTGAATCTTCTCAATGTAGCTGCTCTATCAGACTGCCATAACATGTCCAAGTGTCCGTGTAGTAATTGTGCTTCTTGGCAGAACTGTACAGACGATATTTCACGTTTGCGTTTTTGTTGTTGTTGTCATCATTCGCTTAACTTTTACACTGCCAGGTCTCCGCCGACATGCGGTAAGTCACTTCGTATAATGGAATCGGATATTGTCAAGTAGCACATTCAAGACAATCGGATTTGAACCGTGGGGCGTGTACTGAGTAGTCGATGTCTTCATTACTAATCTATTCCGAGTTCAATTAGCACAAAGGATTTCGGTATGCAGTCTATTGGAGCGTTGTCTGCGTGGCATTAGTTCAATTATTGCATCGTTCGGGGATTATAAAGCACTACGTGAATTCTTGTTAACTAGATTGTTCAATGGATGTTAAAGATCGAATAAGTTAAACAATAGTGATGTGAAAAAAACTTTTTTGAACGTCCTCACTCCATTAGTGCTTTGTGATTTGCTCAGATTTAATTACAAAAGGTCTTTCCTTTGGCGATGACCTTTTTCTTTTCGTTTGATTCACTTCCTCCGACGTGGTAGATCATCTGATACGATTCCTGTAGCTAAGTTTGATAAAAACACCCACTGAAAATTCTGACTATTCACTTGAGAGCCCTACTTATCTACCAGCTTATACGTCTTAACCGTTCTCCGCGTCTGTTGATCACGCATTCCGTTTGTTCAATACTCATTCGTTATTTGTTTTCATCGTTTAGAAAATGATAATCATTGGTATCTGCGTTGCTATCCTAATCTGCATCATCGTGGGCACCATCGTTGGTATGCTACCTGGTGTGTAACCAAATGATGCTCGCAAGAACATGTTCGCCAAGAACATCATTCCATTTTTGTGAGATTGTCCCACATTCTGAAACCATTGCAATGGATGCAATATGTATGTTATCAACTGAATGTAAACCTACGCTGTCCTGCCCAACGAACGAAATAACCTCTCTTCCGACAGTCGTTTTGTATATCTGTTCGGTTTGCCTTTGTTTGCATCGCAACCAATCTTTCCTCCTCACCTGTTTTGCTCGATAAGCTCACAGATTTGTCAACTCACCTCACGAATCACACACGAGCACGGGGGTGGTTACAAGGGAATCTCTCTTTTCCCAATCACAGCTCACTCGATATGAGTAACTAATAGGTTTCACATCGACTTCCTCTGTTCAGTTTCATTGTTTATTGTTCTCTTATGAGCTTTTCCTTCCATTGCTTCGCCTGTCAGATTCGAGGCTCCACAAGTTGTTGATAGGCATGTGAGCAACTTGACAGAACTCAAATTTTATATACTGTTTACAAAATGTCAGTGGCACTGGACTCATCACACAAAATTTGTTGCCATTTCACGTTAGTGTTTCCTATTTCCTCTTTTTTTTCCTCGCCTTCAACTTGCTCACCTCAAACAATCATTTGATGGCACACACGCACACAATGACCTGAATCCTTACATCGTTTGACCCATAGCCTGTTTATGGCTGTCCAAGCACGAAACATCCTTATTGCTGGTGTTGCCTCCGTCCTGTTTTCATCCTGGTGCAGTTTGTTCAATTCCGTTTGTGCATGGATGTGTATTTCCTCACATTGATCGGACAACAACGTATATATTCCCCGATTTTATACAATGTATCATTTATCTTGAATTTCTCATTCTCTGTTTCTCTCAGTATATATACGTGTGTGCTTGACTATTTACAGTGTCTATGACAGTGCATTTCCGATCTTAACACCAGCCACTCCACAAAAAATTTCTTCCAACTTTTCTTGTTGAGTCAAACTGTGCAAAATAGAAGTTTGCCTTTTTCTTAGCTAATTGGAAGTGCAGTTCCATCTAGTCTGTTTTTGTTCAGTTTTCTTTAATTTACTTAACACTTGTAATAAAACTTGTCAACTCTATCTGAGAAGGCAAACCAGTCGATTTATGCTGTGAAATACCACATACAGTGGATATTGTTTAAACTGTTTATGGTTTGTTTGGCAAAGATGATCTTGTTCTTTGTTTTTTTTGTTCTGTGGCGCTGAACATTATTGTGAACTATTTATTCGTTTGCCAAACTGATACATATGGTCAAGTTTTCTTCTCTAGATTCTTTCTGTACATTTCCTACCTTCATGTTTCATCTTTTCCTCTCTTGTGTTGCACGGTGTGATTGACTTTTTTGCCCGATACCTTATTTACAATATTCTTTTTTTCTACATATTCACATTTGTTTACATATGAATAATCAAAAATATTTGTTTGAAGGGTCATATGATTGTCATGCTAGCTTAATTGGGAAGTCCAAAGTGTCCAGTTAATTGATTCTCAATCTGGCTGTATGTCCTCACAGCTATTTTAGATAGTGAGAAGGCAAAAACGAGGCTTATGCTGCTGGAAAATGGTGCCACCAAATGTCCATTGGGGTGGCAGTAGTATACATGAGTTATGTTCTTTGATTGTTACACTTCCATTTCTCATCTACTGAAATCGATCGGCAATTTGTGATTGTAAGCCAACGAGTAGAATGGTTGATCGATTTCAGTATATGAAAAGAGGTAGGGAACATAAATCACATGCCTTCTGACAACCTAAATCGTTGTTATTCTCTTGTCCTTGGGGTAATTGTCTGAACTACCATTCCGACGGTTGTTCGTGTGTCACGCTGAGGAGACCTAGCGAGTCCGAAGTGACTGTCTATCAATTAACCGGTGGTCACTGTGATCGACTACTTGGAGAAACTGTTCTCCGTCCCCTTAGTGTTGTGTGGGATGTTTGCTAATGTACAGACTAATTATGAATGGCTGTGGGATTCTAGTCTACGGGAACAGGTGGAGTAAGAGCTGAGGAAAGTAAATACCTCTATTGCCAAGTGGCCAGGGTGTTGAGTATTGCATGCCAAATACTAATTATATGTGACTATTATTTGAAATTCAGATGAACATTCCATCTTGTCAACATAACCAAATCACCACTTGTAGATATTCAGCCACAACTGTATGTGAGTACTATTCAAGTTGGTCGTCTGTCTTGTATGGAGATATTGAAATTCCTAGTTCGAAAACTGTCAGGATCACCGTCTTGATGCTTTGGGAGAAACTTTGTCACACGACAGTTACGTGACTGAGTATTCGACCATACGCCTATTCCGTGTTGACTTAGCTTTGATAATTCGACTGTTACATTTAACAGTTACGTTTTTTCAACGTTGCCGTGTGATTATAATGACAGTCATAAACGGTAATTAGATAGGAAACCTTCTGTAAATGTTCCCAGATTGAGTTCACGTTAATTTGTCAGCGATAGACTGTAAATCGTTTGATTACACTCGAGTAATTGACATCTCACATGGTACACCGCGCAGTTTCTTTCAATCTTATGAGAACAATGAAAGTTGTGTGCCCAGAACCTAATAAGCATAGATTTGGTGAGTGTCGAGGGAATGACTCTTGGGCGAAAAATTTCACTCATTATCCGGGAGGGGGGTTATTTCTAATCGATTGGTGTCAGTTTTGTGGATCATACGATAGGTTTTGAACTGAATAATTATCCGGTCAGTATGCTTTCAGAAAATCGGATGCGTCTATTTTTATCTTGCATACAGCACGAAGCAATTCAACCGTCACGAGACTGTGAGTGACTTCATTTTTCCGTTCCAACTTGCAATGTAAACAGTCATTAGCGTGTGTTGCCGAAGCTTGTTCAAAGGCTCTTTTCTACTTCGTTTTAATCCAACCGTGATGAGAGAATAGAAGTGATTATGTGCCAGCTTTTGTAACGTTAAACAACTTTGGATGGGCTTGCTAAAGATCCTGAGTGAATATTTACAGTGCCTCTCGAAAAAAGGGTGCTTGTATGTAATATTGAACTAACAAAAGGCTGGTCGGATCAGGACTGGGAGTGCCAAGCAGTAACCACATAGTGAACGAGGCTCAGCCGACAAGTACACAATGAGTGTTGTACAAATGCAGTGACTTCAGCTTGACAGCCCTACCGTTCTCCAGGAGGGAACCACCTAAACAGGTGACTCATTTTCTTTTGAGCAGGACGTGTCTATTGAGAGTGTTTGTTCCTATTTTCCTTGTTGTTGATAATGTGCTGAATGACAAAACACGTTTTCATTTTGTTCATCATCCAGGGGAGAACACTCAGTGACATTCACGCAATTGGTGAAATCTATGTCATAGCACATTTCACACTTTCAAGGTCACACCATAGTGCAACCTTTACGCATCCAGGTTAACACAGATGTAGTCCGTCTAATCAGTTATTTTCGTGTCAAATATTGGTCTTTTAAATATGCATTGGCTCTGTGCTTAGTGTGGGTGCGTGCGATTGTAGAATAAAGAGGGCACACACTCATGGCACTGTCTTATTGTAATAGATTACCAAACCGAAGGTGTCGATATTCCAACTCTCAGCGGAATACCTCAAAGCGGCGGCGAGGCACGTCCAGAAGCCCTCAGCGATCGGATTGTGGACAACACGGGCGAGCGGGCCAGCCATCGCTCAACGAAATCAGACCAACGGGCGAAACTCTCCTCTCTTTACAGGAAACGTTGGTCACGCACACTAATCGGGTGGATGTGTGCACCATGTCTAAGCAGAAGCCGGGGTTGTTGTGGACCGCAATTCTGATTCATAAACGCGACCGCACGCGTAACATGGGAACCAACGAGTTGGACAGTCATCATCATCGTCATCATCATAACAGCCATGAGCCTGACCAAAAGAGTAGGTGGCTCGGGCCGCCGCTCGCCTCAACAGTGACGTGGAATATCTTAGAATAAAACGTTACTAAGAAGGCTGAATATTATTAAAAGAAGACTAAGGGGAAGAACTAGAAATGGTATGGATTCAGTTACGCCATTGACTGCGACATTCCGCCATCTCGGATAGCGTCTCTAAACCGTGGTTTGAGTGTTCACGAGGACCCCATCCAGGCCAACTGGCGTAGACAACGATGGTCAAAAAAAGCAAGTCCGTTGATATCTTGTTTGTGAACAGGCCAC
>LUCH01001263.1:39277-60204 GCA_013368495.1 Paragonimus heterotremus | reverse complement strand
CGAAAAGAGTGACTTTTGCCTGTTTCATTTGTGTCTTGCATTATGTCCTCAAGAAGAGTACAAATCATTCCTCCTTCAACTAACATTTCAAGCCACACAATGTGATGCGTTGGGTTGAGAGTGATGTTAGCTCTCTCAGATTCTTAAGCAAAATCACGGATTGTAGATATTCCGTGAGAAAGAAATAGAAATCTGATAACTTTGGAAGCCACTCTCTTGAGTTGCATTTTATAAGCCAGCTTTCCAGGGAGCCGTTATTTTAGATGAGACTCAATTGTGAAAAGTAAGGGCTTCGGTTGGATTCGAACCAGCTACAGAAACAGCATGCCCAAACACGACAAGTGCTTTACTAGCTGAGCAACGAAGCCACTCTAGGAGCTCGGAAATTTCACATTTGGACTCGGTTACTCGCCCGTCCCACTGTCTCATATGGAATCCACCAGGGGATCGACTGCCCTGGCAGGAATTCTCGAACAGTTCACGCTGGAATTAACCAACGCCACTGCTGAGCATAGCATGACGCAGCTTCGTAGCTCAGCTGGTAGAACGCTTGCCTTGTTGAAGCATGGTGTTTCCGTCGCTGGTTCGAATCCAGCCGAAGCCCTTACATTTCACAATTGGGTCTTATCTAAAATCATAAATCTGTCAAGCTACCTATTAGTAAACCGTTATCTGTTGATTTCTTCGAGAGTTTGGGAATAAAACTCTCAAATTTTATGAGTGTCAGTGGAGAAAATGGGCAGCAAGTGAAGGAAATACTGACTTTCCTGGCTCATTGTTTTGCTTCCTAGCCCTCTTACAGAAACAATTGGCTGTAGGTGTCTCGAATTCTGTCTAAACTCGTGATCTTGCATCTGAGATTTAAAATTATGCACGGATGTGTCCCAATTGATGATACCGCTTTCAAAAGTGAAGAGTTTACTTGCAACTCATCAATCCTCTATGCACCCTACGTTCCTCACCGACTCTCTTTTTTGTGACAGAGTACACTTTGCAGTTGAACAATCCAGAATATGGAATATCAGCTCACTTTTATGAAAGTAATTCAACAAATCAGATATTGAGAACATCTCATGTTTGTGGAAAATATTTTTGATACAGATCTAGGCAGGAACAGTGAATAATTATAGGTATTGACCGAGTTAACTTGCATGGATAACTGAATAGAAATTCTACCCGTCAGCAATCAACCAATCAGATTAGGATCTATCTGACCACCCACACCCAATGTGAATTGC
This sequence comes from Paragonimus heterotremus, assembly GCA_013368495.1. Taxonomy (NCBI): domain Eukaryota; kingdom Metazoa; phylum Platyhelminthes; class Trematoda; order Plagiorchiida; family Troglotrematidae; genus Paragonimus; species Paragonimus heterotremus. The sequence continues at coordinate 58,966 of LUCH01001263.1, read as the reverse complement.
AACGAAATTTCTATTGGTCCACTAACGGTAGAAGTGGGCTGGGTAAAAAATTCCTGTAGAGCATACTAAAATCCACAACCTCTCAGTATAGAGTACCGGCTAGGTTGGTAGGCAGGTTAGAAAACCTGACATCTGCAAATTAGACTATTTTTATCCAGCTACACTATTTCAATTAACTTACCTTAGGCCACCAACTTTGAATTGATTGGGAGTGGACATCGAATATTTTTATGACTAAACTATGAAGTAAATCGTCACAAGCGTTAATACGTCTTATTCGTATACTCAGGTTAAAATCGTGGATGACTCGTTCACAGCAGCTATACAGATGTATTAGGTTTCAAAGTAGTGAATACGTTTCCGCTCAAATTCACTCCTGTGTTTATGGATAGGACGTCACTTTGCCGCGTGCTGCTGTAAGTTACGACCATACAGTCCGCGAAGACAGTTCCTCTCAAACGCTTGGCATATAACATGCAAAACGGCTAAATAACCATTACAAAACCACAAGGCCAAGTTATTGATCAGGTGATAAGCCTGCTAAAAGATTACACGTCGTATGCACTATCAGGTCCCGTCTAGCTAGAACAGCAAAAACAAGGCGTGGCAACGATGTTTGATGTCAATCAAACCAGTGCATTTTCTGATTCGGTGATCATAAAAGCACACTTATCAAGTGAAACCAGTCAGAATAATGTAAGGAAGGCACTTATTCAAGGTATACTGTAGGCGGGACGGCACAGGTGCAACACTGCGCTCGAACGAACTGTAAAAACTCCGTGAATTAAATTATTTTCGATGTCTAACCATGAAAAAAACGGAGTTATTACAGCCTGAGAATAGACATCTCATGAGAAGGTGATTGTACATCAAATGGTTTTTTTTATCACTAATGCAGTGAGGACGAGTGTCCGCACCATACTACTCACACGACTACTATTCAGTGGTAATGGAGGAGCATGGACTTTGACATTGAGGTAGCCGCTACATTGGAGTGCAACGTGACATCAAATGATTCTCGGTACATAAAGAAACTGAGCATTGGCGTCCGTGACAACCGCGATGTTCTGAGACCAATGTTACAGGGAAATGAGTGTTTTTTCTTGTATTATTTTTGAAGCGCATAACTCATATGTTGATTTTCTGGATAAACAACCCTTTCGTCATCCGCGTTCTTGGTTCAAAACACCAACACTAATGTTGAACAGAGAACCCGTTATGACAGTACCATGTTGTAATGTTTGTATGAGTTTAGAACACTCGTAGCTGGTTGATTGGTCAGTAAAATCCCTTCTGTAGTGTAGTCACCTCGGAAGCTTCCAACCTTCTGTTGCATTCCCTCCTCAGCTGCTCGCCTTCCCACGAAGTATCGTTTCATGCTGCGTTGACACCGCCAGTCACACTAATATATAAATCATTTAGGTTAGGTCGCCAATCATAAGTAACGAGATACGTTTCACAAGTCATAAACGCATTCAGACCAAATGAATCAAAAAGCTGAAGTTCCAGGTGAGAAGTTGGATGACTGAAATTGTTCAAAATAGACACACAGTGTTAACAATCCATTCAGCAATGTCGAAGCGTATGTCTTAACTTGCATTCAGTTTCATATATCTAGCGGTGAAGAGGCCCAACGAAAACTTTCGATCTTTTATGGGATTAAGAGTTTCAGCTACATTATGGTTAGTAAAGTAGCAGGCACAACGGTGCCAAATATGTTTGATGAATTACAGTAAGTGTGGCAGTTCGGCCTTGAATCTGCTGCCGGGATATTGACAGAGGTTAGTCGGGCATTCAGATCGAGACGAGGCAAAGTTTATTGTTAAATATGGGGAGGTGCAATAAAAAGGTAGGTTTACATTTTAAGTCTCAATGTATCATTTTCCGATTATTGCTTTAACCGTGGACGACGAAGTTACAAGAGCTTCGGATTATGACGAGAACGCCTAGAATAACTAGTGGTTAACTAATGCGCCATCTGATGTGCGCACCTTATTTTATATATAATGCTATACTGTTTTCCAGTGTGGCACATAATATTCCTGGTTGAGAGATATCACTGTTGAATGAAACTGATTGACTGCGTCTGTTGTCAAGTATATATCCGGTGGTGTTTGCATCATAGATATTCGGAACTTCGCACAATATCGCTTCAGACGAGTGCCTAAGTCACACTGGAACGACTGATACACAAAGTTCTGGACAGATCACCGACTACTGGTGGCTACGGATACGGTATCGTCGTCAACAAATAACACTGAGACAGGGAACACGGAGCATGTTTCATCTGTACTGGAGATTGAACAAGCCGGCTTACGGATCAGTGATACGAAAGGAAACGGACTAAATAAACGGTAGTATCAATCGGGCACAAGATCGGACAGGGCGACTTCTCAAAACTGCCTGAAAAACTGATAACGACTGAGTCAGATCTGGTGCATACTTCAAAAAGGATACTGAGAAAATTTCTCGGTCGCACTGGCTTCTACAACATCCTCATTAAAAAATCAATGAAATCACAAGCCTTTTTTATGATCTACTGAGGAAATGTCGGTTTAACTGACAGGGAATGGGTCAGTCAAGCTGATGGAACAAAGAAAACTGACTCCGAAAATGTCAATCGCCATACAGTGGTTCACACACACAGCAGGTGGTAGCAGCGTGAGAATCAAAGCCATATTAAACCAAGAAGTAAATGTCGAAGAATATGTTAGTCCTTTATTACTAACGGTGGAGTGCGACTGCCCAACACGTGGTTGATCGAATTTAGGGAAAACAACCCCAGAAAAATGACGAACATCCAGAAATGAAGGCATTCAAAGCACACTAACTAGCCTTATTGTTGAGCTGTACGGAGATTTTCATGTATCAGATGCAACACAGAACGGGCCTCCGTGGCTGGATGTGATAAAATATGATCAGATTGCTAATAGGGGTGACACCGAGCTCATGATATTTTGAAGCAAAGAGTTTCTCGGCTGGGAACGGAAGATGATTTCACCAAGTGCTTTTTAGCGTGCCACCTACGACAGTTACGAACAGGAAGTAACTGTTCATATTAACATCTCCATTCAGTCTACCCAGTCAGTGAATTTAGGAAAGTATAGGCACTGAACTTGATGAACATGCTTCCGTTGACCATTTACATTAACTGGTATATTACTGTTATAAATGAAAACTTCGTACAATTAATCGAAACAGCCTTCATACCTGATCAGTACGCGAGCAATATATGCCCTATAGAGATAAAATCCATCGTTAAAAACCATAGAGTCCCGGGAGGCGCACTGACCAGTCAGGTCCTTTGATTCAGAAGCGATGAGCCCCGGAAATGCTCTGGAGCTACCAGGGATTGGGAAGATCTGCACAAAGTCAGACCACATTCGATGAGGTAGTATGATCGACAGAACCGACTGCACAATCGAAAGGTAGTTGGCAGCGAAAGAAGAGAGGGCTAGAAGATAAGGGCGCCGTTGATCTTGCAGATCGTCAGCTTCTCAACCCAGCGAATGACAAATAACTCGCCGTTCTAGCAAACGCTTGTGCGAATGGTACAACCACCTACATAACAAACGGCTGGCCTGCGAGAAAGCTTGGTGATTGGTGAATCAGAACCTCACAATCACACAGACGACCGTGAAGGAACAGACAACCTCAAGTCCATTTGGCTGACGCAGTGTGCGAATCTGGTTGGATGGTCAGCTGCAAAGACCAAAGAAAGCTAGGTGCCAGAGAACCGAGATAAAGAAGTTGTTCGGAAAGTGAAATGGACCATGCATTGTAGTGGAACAAAGATATCTGGCACATCTGGTCAAAAAAAGGATACACTGGCATCAGGTTAACAAAGAGCAACCAAACAAATGTTATGATCCGAAGACGTAAGGGGGTATACTCGCGATATGTCAACACCAGTACTGATGAACACGCACTTCATCAAAAGAATATAAAACCCGAGCTATTTTTGTTACTGCCGTAAACGGAAGTAACATGGTAGAGACGAAATAAACTACTTGTAAGTAGTTTGGTGGGTGTAATTATCGACATATGAGAATAAATGCGATCAACTTCGAAGAGTGATTAAAATACTTGTATCTTTCACCTATGAGTACCTCATTAATACATGTTTAACTCCATATCTGTTATTTAGTGAAAATAAATTTTTTTCTGTTTGTAGCTTCGTTACATCTAATGCCGCCGATTTCGGTTGATTGGATAACCAATCTTTCTGTCACACGTATTCCTGTCCCATGATCCTAGGAAACCAAATTCTAGTGAGCTAGTGCAATAACAGAAATTGAACGGAACCGAAAGTTTGTGTGTGATATATGAAAGCAGGGCGATGTATGCCACAGCACCCATTCACGTGACCATGAGTGCGTTTCGGACCACTAACAAGTGTCCGAGTATAATGTCCGTAGCATTCCCCACCAAGCATGACATAAACATATCGTCCGTCTCTCATCAGTCCATAGATAACATTCATCTATATGACACTAATCATGTGGTCTGCAGAGTTTAACTTAATCGGGTTCAACTTTGAAAGCTGTCGTTCGGTAGGAATAAATCGGCCTGACAACCGAAACGAGGACCATAAGGAGTGTAATTATCGACCAATCACTTGATCATACTGGGTTCAAACTATTCTCAGCATTATCGTAGGAGTACTGTTGTCGAGGTCAGATATCGGGTTTGTCACAACAAATTGAACCATTCAAATTTACAGGCATAAGTGTAAGAAGTTTACAGTTACACCACATTGAGTGAACCAGTCTGTGAAGTCAGTTGAAATGTCATCACCATGTTTTGCAAATGTATGTGGACTAAAAAGGTGTTAGCTTGTAATCTTTACCGAAACGTAAAAAAGGTGAAGTAGATTCTAAACTGACGACTCCTAGATTCGAAACCAAACAAATAATGATCCCAGTGAATTGACGATAAATGACTAGTTGAATAATGAGAGAGACTGTTGATATAAGTTGAACATAGCTGCGATAGATTTTTCAGGCGGAAACTTACCATAGAAAGCACAAAAACATCTAGATAGGAGGATTCGGCTGTGCTTAGTGTGGGATGGATGTCACAATGAGAGCATGGACCCGGTCTAAAATCTCGACTTTAGCAAATGTGTTGAAGAGCTCTACAAAAAAGCTTCTGGAAAGGAGCTATCTGACAATTCTACCCTGATGGCGAAACGGTGGTCATGTATGATTGGTTTCCAGTTTTTTTAGTATCTGTACACTTAGGAAATGAGGTCTGTTTTTTTCTGATGACATTACTCCACGCTGTTTTGTCTCGCTGCTAACTGACAGGAAATATATTAATTTTAAAACAGAAAATGGACTCCAACTCAAACGATCTAAACAAACATAACAGATGGATACATTGTGGGTTTTTAATGTTTCTGACGGCATGAATTCACAAGTGAGCGAATGGACTACTCTGTAAGACACACACGCCCATACCAAGCATGCAATAAAACCGTACAGTATGACGGATCACTTCATGTGTGCTTGTCAGACAGCCATAATAGGCTGTGAGACTGATGAAGAAATGTTACAAAACATATTCCATTCTGATATGCAAGTGAACCTTGTAGGCATTAGGGGTGAGAAACAAACTAAAAGAGTCTTTTTCGAAAAAGATAAACTGCGCTTGCAAGTTACTTAAAGACAAAAACACATCCGTAGGAAACCAGACAAATGCAACCGAAGTTATTTAGGATAATTTCAATGACAGTAAAGAAGACGAGGAAAGAACCAATCACGGTAAACGTATATTTGCCACGTTATTCGAACTGTTAGTAAATCCATCATCTGGCTCCAGATTACATTCTTAAGTCCTGAGCTGTTATCGAAGACGTTGAAAAACAAGTATAACGAGTGATTTTCAAGTTTAGATCAGATAAAATGTAACACGCAAAATGTTGTAGTTGTTCGAACAGGTTAAAACTTATCAATCAGTTCACGTGTAACAAACACAACCGGGAAATAGCAATCGTAATTGAACAAGCTAATCAGGACTCGTATTGATCAAAATTTTACCTCTTTCTCATCGCAGCGTACTCCTGATCATGGTCATATATTGACTGAAAAAACCTTAGCTTTCCTTGTGGAGGTATCCCCACTTTGATTCTATCAACGCTGCTCTCTGAGTTCATTTCGTATTATCTTATTCGTACTAGGCAAGCGGTATCTGCGAAGATCTCACTGATCTGGACAAATTGCAGTTTCAACGTGTTCTGATGTGAAAGTCATAGGAAATGTACTCACAAGGCTCATACCACTCACGGACCGGTTCAGCCTACATTTTGATTCATTTCATAAATAGCCGAAACAATGTGCAGGCAGATAAGGTTCGTGCTGAGGGTTATGCTGTTTTTTATAGGGATAGCACCATCATGAGTTTCATTTGGGAATGGATCATTAGGCTCATCTTTGTTAGCAGGCCATATTTACTTTGTAATTAACTTATCCGAACAGCATCACGATAACTAGTGATTTGATGTGGTGAAAATTGGCAGCTGGACCATACAATTGGCGAGTGAGTAGGCCGAGGTAATATTAGTGACGGAAACATAAGCTCAGAAAACGATATTCTACTCTCACAAAACTCCCACTGATAGATGATTCATGCCCGCAGCTGCTATTTTGTGGCAAGTCGAGTAGATTAGTGGTTTTACTCGATAATGAATTAAAACACGTTAACTGCTCCTGTTTGCTGAATAAACAACCCTTGTGTGATTCACCTTGTTGGAACTCAATACTAGCGAATAAGGGCTTGGTTCGTTATTGGGAGGTTGCCAGATCGAATCTCACTCTGAGTGCATCTGTCTGATAAATCCAAAACAGACTATGAGCTGTTAGCATGACAGACAGCATCACAAAACGATGATTGTATGTACTTGGAGAAAATGGAGCGTATTTTGTGCGCATCTCATATTTCGCTGCACAATAAAGTTAAAACTGTCAGTGTATAAAGAACAGGTATGCCTACAGTGATGAAGATTGTTGCCGATAAGCGAGGTCCATATGAGTACGGTTGAATCAAAAGCTTTCAGACAAATTACTAGGATCAGTAGGTCAACGAATAAGGATGCACAATCTGCAACATTTGGGTCACGTACTTCGCATGCCAGCTGATCGTTCACCGCATCGGGCATTATGTACTGAAACTATCGTCAGTTGGGAAATACCGCGTAATAATCAAGCAAAGAGGCGGTCATGAAATATGAAGGTCATGAACGTTCTATTGAGTAAAGTGGGTAGTTGTCGTCTGTCCGGTTGTGATCTCGTGATAACTCAAATCGCCAGCTAGAAGTATTGTCCAATATGACAATGTGCAGTAGTCAATGGCCTGCATTCGCAACACTTTTAGTTTATCCGTTTATTCTTGTTTTTACCCATTTTATGTGAATTTTTCTTCCAGGTTATTTCGTGTCACTGTCATGATGAGCGGCGGATTCAGTAACCTCTGGCCAGTTTGTAAGTGAATAGAAACAGGACAAGAGTGGAAGGATTTAAAAGTCACGAAAGGGAGATTAGCAAAAATGGACCACCAGAGTTATTAAGAATTCACATGGTTGCCACTGGTCAGGTGAAAGATGGAGAGAGCTTCAAATATGGACTTTTAAGCGTAGCAGAAAAAGATGGTCAACCGGTTACAGAGTAGAACTGAAGAAGTTAAACAGTCTTTAGAGAAGCGTGATAAAATAGCCAGAGGTGAGACTATTTATTAGCTATGCGCTCTTGCATGGATGAAACCACGTCTGTTTGGCAAGTGGCATCAGTTTTAGCCCTATGATGTTTTTTGGACAGTAGATGATACGGAATGTGTTGGCCTCACTGACCCATGAAACTTTGTCCTGAGTGCGTTTCGAGCAATGCTAGGTCCGGATGTACACAGTCACTTCGGAATATGTTGACTGTTTCCAGGCTTTAACTACATTGACATACAGCCAGAGTATGAGCCAGGAACACGGATGGAGCGAGGGCTGTTTATTCGGAAAATTAATGCATGCATTATAGGTTTCAACACCCACTTGCACATAACATTGATCTCAGAACTTCACGGTTCCCAATGCCAGGTTTCTGCATACACCGAGGATATTTCCACGTCTAGCAGCATTCCAGTGTTCCTTCATGTATTCCCCCCGGCTACTTCATTGTCAAAATGCATGCTCCTGAACAGTGCTGGTTCGTAGTATAGTGCAATCGCTCGTTCACACTACAAGAGTGTACACTTCTACAAGTATAGGCGAAATAACGTTTCAGAACAGATTTGACGATCGAGTTCAATGGATCCCCCATACGTGAAGTCAACAGCTATTTAATTTACTAAGTGAATACGATCCTCGCGAAACTGTGGATCTGTCTGGATATGGCCTTCACCCTCCGTGTGATTAGAAGTGAAATATCATCTGCTTCAAATTGCAAACGATGCAAGAAGCGGTCACGATCAAATGTTTCAGGTACCCATTCTTCCTCAAAATTGTCGTGCTTGCCAACCATATGTCACTCGTATTAATTCCGTTGTACTGCGCACGAAACATCAGTTCATAATACATCAGGAGTTTTACCGTCGAGTTTTTTCAGAACTTAAACTAAAGAGTATGTGCATGAGAACCTCATAAGTGAAGCTATTATTGGTATGTATTTCCGCTTAACTCATGCTGATACGGTAAGAAGTAAGTCAAAGTATCATGTTAGTAAAAGGCCTTGTGATCGCCCAGCAAAAATAAACACATGAATCGCTGCCACAACGTGAAAACCACACGAATATCAGTCTCATACGGGTGAACATTGGAATTATTTTTGGATAAACCACGAGGCACAAGAGGACCACCTAAACCCACATAATAACAAGGATGGTAGATTACACATTACTTGTCTACTAGATTAACTTTGGATGCATTGGAAATTTAAAAAAGCAAGATAAATGAATAATGGAGTACATAACGAAGTTTAACGTCAGACTGGAACATGTTCGTCATCATGATATCTTTTATTCATTCAGGCGTGCCATTCATTCCTGGCGGGTCAATCGTAGGTATTCGAAGCCATTCTGTGAACGGGGAGATCAGTACGTTATCGAGCAAGATCTACGTATTCGGTGGTTGGCAAAGTGCTTACTGACCGCTTCGAAAAGAATACCTGGTCATGTAAGACAGAATTGTTGGGATCCATATATTCCAAGGCTGCTTCCATAGAGGAAAACCAACGTGACACGACTTAACTGGCAATGTTGATCAATAAGAATAACAAGGCAAATTCATATGTACATCTCAAGTTTCAATTAGGAACCAGAAGGAAGTTTGTACACTTCTTTCCTAACGTCTTGTGCCAAGGTGATTGTTCGATCTAGAGCCAAGTGGCTTCGCCTCAACGGTGTTGCAAAGTAAAGTGTGATGGCCGGAATGTTTTGTTTATACCGCAAGAACAGCTGCAGAGTTCGTCGTTAATAATCGACCGAAAGAGTACGAGGTTCAATACATCAGCGAGACAACACATGCATAGCCTTACCTTCCTCTTCGATGAGCTGAAATTGACCAGTCAAGCATGAATAGTCTGAACACGAACAGGCAAGTTCCGTGACCCCAGAGACTGTGGGGGAAGTGATGGACAGATCTGTCGATCTAATTGAGTCCCCTCAACACTTCGTACGAAGGGGAATCAGACGCATGATACGTGCTCAAGTGCCCAAACACGTCAAGGTGGATGCCTGTCACTTCGTTATCGATCACCGAGACTAACAACTTGTATGAATACTGTATTAAATAAGCAATACACTGCACGCTTTTTATCTTATCATCGAGGTGGTTTTACACTGATCCGATTAACAAGAAATCAGTCGGGAGGGACCAGGAGCAGAGTCGACTGATGTTCTATTGGACAACCAACGATGAATCACCACTTTTTGGTAAATGAGAAGGGAAGTGACCAGCGCGATACTGATGGGTAGACTCTAAACATGGAAAAATGACCTGTACCTCTTACTCGCGCTGGTGACCTAAACGGTTTTGCTGGAGGTACTTCATTCAGATGCTGTTCATAAAAGGCAATGTCACACGGTGAGCAAAAATGGGCAACCACTTTGAGCTATGGCATAGAAAACCTCTGAAACCTATCCACAAACAATAAGGTTCTATGGTTTCGCAATAAGAACAGGCCGTCAACTCAGACATCATCCGTTAGTTTGCTTTGGCCTGTGGGGCAGAGTAAACCAGTCCAATATCACAAATTCTATTGATACATAACCGGGAACTCTACCTAAGTCGACTGGAACGGAATAACACGCGAGCGGCCGACGACGCTATTTAGTGGAAAGTGAGCATCAAATAAAGACTGGCCTTTTGAACGACACACTGCGGGTCAAGTAAAACAGCAATGACTGTCCAAATGAGTTCTACAGAATCGTAGATTAAGTTACTCCGATCAACTACTGTGCAACAAAATGCAGCTCGTTTGAGCGCTGCGTACAGCCAGGCTTCAAAACGCTTGGTGTGTTTCAACGGACGAATGAACACGATGTGGCCAACCGTTAACACACCTTCGCGGTTATCAGTCCCAGCGACCTAACTCTACTGCTTCCGTGAATGACATGAAAAGTTACGATCTGAGACACACTCATCTGCTTGACATTCTCCTTAATTTAACCAATGGGAGCATCTGAAACAGCGAGGAAAATGCACATACGTTTAGCGAGCAGAATGCTTAGAGTTACTTTTTGGAATATAGTATTTCACTCAGGATTAGAGAACAGGCACAGCTGTAAAAGATGATGGGTCTATTCGATTACGTCACAGATATTAACTGATTTGCACAAGTGGCCAACTGACTTAGAAGTTAAAATAATCCACATAAGTGGTATCCTTTGAGTTTCCACACCATTATTTTTAGGTTAGACATGAGCTACCTGGTACTACTGCCAGCAGGTATAAACATCATGAAGGCATTCACATATATTATTAGGCAGGGGAACGTAACCCCATTAGGACATAATCGACAACCCGTAATCACCCAGTTCAATCGAAATGTTTTTGTCGATATAACGTAATACTGAGTCATGTTTCTTTGAATATCAGCACCGTAGAGTTGAAACATTTGTATCCAGCTAGTAACCTAATTTTACTAAAGGGATAGCACAAAAGACCAACTGGTAGTCTGTTCGATGAATTTTTAATTCTTTTCCGCAAAAGGCTCATCACATATACTGAAAATTGTGGAATATTACGCTGGAAGTTCGTGCTGCCAAAGACGAACAAACCAGATGATCAAAGCTACGTTACTTTGTAAATCTTTGAAGCAAGCGGCCAGGCAAGGAGTGATCGAAGCCATTTCATTTGATAGTTTCAAATATGCCCATTGCGAACATATGTTTTCCATAATTCATCTTCAGGCCGGTACAATTATATAAGGAGTTAATAGAGTTATATTGAGATATTGATCAGACTTATTACAGAGAAACTAGGTCACTGGTCAGTCAATTGGCGATGGTTTGATTGGTCGGTTACGTCACGCTTGTCCATTGGTTTGACCGCGCAGGTTGGCCATCGATCTGATGGATTTGTGGCCATGGTAGGTGCAGTGCCTGAACAAACCATTTTTGATGACAATATAGGGTAAAACAGCCTGATTACAATTGTGGTGACCTGGAGATACGTCCGGTCTCTCTGCTGTGCGATGTGTAAAACCCTTCCTAAAATCTTAGCTCACACTGTACATAGGACATTAAGGATCTTTGCCTGCCGCCTGCCTGATGCATAAGATCGCGTTTGTTTGTTTGCATGCTTGTCGGCCAATGCGCGCCACTCGCGCCATACACTCCGGCTTGCTCGCGCGCTCGGGTCCTTATCCTCCCAAGCTATTTAGCGTATCGGTGTCGTCTAGCGCTGATCGAGACCATTTGTAATTATCGCATAATATATTTTCGGTCTCCGCAATTATCTGAACTTTTATTTCGCGTCTGGTATCTCTGCGTATACCTGAGGAAACGTTAATTTAGTGCACGTACGCACTAAAACTGGTGAGCCCGTACATCGTTTTTTTTTTCGCAGGTATATTTTGTTTTTCTAACGTAAGTTAACGTAACTTTTTCATCCATTTATTTAATTTAATCTCTGTTGCTGTCGAAATTATGCAGGAACAGATGTTTGATTCGCCAGACGTTTCCGTCAGTGCTCTTTCAGTCCCGATCGCACCTTTTAGGGAGAACAGTCCTCGAAGCTGGTTTGCACAGCTAGAAGCCACTTTTGCGTTGAGAAACATCACCACGGGGATAACGAATTTCCACCGTGTGGTTACTGCTCTCCCGCCTTACGTCATAGACGAGGTGGACGACATTTTGGAGCACCCAGACTCCGTTAAACCATATGAGCAGCTTAAGGAAGTCATTATCATGCGCGTTGGCCTTTCGGATCGTCAACACATTGCTCAGCTGCTGAGTTCCAGCGAGTTAGACGACCAGAAACCTTCACAACTTCTACGCCATATGCAACGCCTGTCAGGCCCGACCCAGCTCGAGAAGTCCTTGTTGAAGGAGTTATGGATCCAGAGACTGCCCAGGGATATGAAAAATATCCTTAGTACCAACCCTGAAGCAGCCCTGTCGCAATGGGCTGACACAGCCGATCGTATCTGTGAGACATACGCAAAACAGGTCTCCCAATTATCCGCACCTGCGCCGTAACCACTGGCACTCCTGACCGACCGTGTGAACGAACGCGTACGCCAGATCCAAGTGCTGAGCACTCGCCCCCACTCACCTTCACGTAAGCCTAACAAAAGAGCCTTCCGGTCGACTTCTAGGAGGCGACGAGTGCTCATAGGAAGTGCTAGCCCCGACCACTGCTGGTACTACAAACAGTTTGGTAACCGTGCTCAACTCTGCTGCAGCCCCTGCTACTCCTCCAAAAGGACCAGGGAAACTAGCCGGCCAGCACGTTGCGACGACCGACGTTGCTGGCTCCCGAAGTCGCTTGTTTTTCATTCGAGACCGCGAGTCCGCTACCTCATCGACACTGGTGCAGAGATCAGCGTTCTCCCACCGGATTCTCGCGAACGACTTACGCAGGCGCAGTCAACCTTACGCGCAGCAAACGGTACGCCTATTACCGTTTACGGCCAGCGTTCTCGCACATTGAACTTAGGTCTTCGCCGCACTTTTCGATGACTTTTCACCGTGGTAGACGTCCAAATGCCAATCATTGGCATCGATTTTCTCGAGCACTTCGACCTGCTAGTTGATGCACGACACCATCGGCTAGTCGACAGTAAAACGAACTTGTCCGTTACCGGGACTTTTACCCACGCGGTTCCAATCATTCCCGTGTATCGCCCGGTTATCACGAGCACTTACGCTTCTCTTGTCGAACGACTTCCGATCGTCTTCAGACAACTGACCTCGCTGCCGCCGGTTACTGATACAACGCAGCACCACATCGTCACCACTGGCTCGTTGGTGTTCGCTAAAGCTCGTCGTTTAACACCGGATAAGCTGAAGATAGCGCGCGCCGGGTTCGAACACATGTTCGAGCTTGGCATCATTCGCCCGTCGGATAGACCCAGGGCTACGCCTCTCTATATGGTGCCCAAAAATTCAGGAGACTGGCACCCGTGTGGAAATTATCGCGAGCTTAACAACGCCACGGTACCGGACAGGTACCCCATTCCGCATAGTCAGGACATCACGGATAGCCTATAAGGCACCCGTGTGTTCTCAAAGCTCGAACTGGTTCGTGCCTACCATCAAATCCCTGTTTCCGCAGACGACGTCGTCAAAACTGCGGTAATTACGTCATTCGAATTATTCGAATTTCTGCGCATGCGGTTTGGTCTCCGGAACGCTGCTCAAACGTTTTAACGATTTATCGACGACGTCACAAGAGGTTTAGACTTAGTCCATCCTCACATCGACGATCTTTTCGTGGCAAGCGCCTCCGAAGAGGATCACCAGAATCATCTGCGATTGCTCTTCGAACGATTTGCAGCGTATAACGTCACTGTTAATGCGGATAAATGCGTTTTCGGTCAACCATTAGTCGAGTTCTTAGGGCATCATGTCGATCAGCACGGCATCCGGCCGCTGACCAACAGGGTACAAGCGATTCGCGACTTTCCGCGCCCTACAACGCTCACCGCTGTCCGTCGTTTCAACGGCATGGTTAACTATTACCGCTGTTTTATACCGCATTGCGCGCAACTCATGCAGCTTCTGACCGACTTACTCCGTGGCCATTCCAACCGCAACGTCCAGTTGTCCGAAGCAGCCGTCGACTCGTTCGATCGCACCAAAGACGCGCTAGCCGACGCAGTGATGCTGCACCATTTCGACGCTAACGCCACCACGAGCATAGCTGCAGACGCTTCCGACATAGATGTTGGCGCCGTACTCCAACAGTTCGTCGATGGAACCTGGAGACCGCTTTCATTTTTCTCCAGACACCTGTTACCCGCCGAAACGAGGTAAAGCACGTTCGGTCGTGAGTTACTAGTTGTCTACTCGGCCGTTCGTCACTTTATATATGCCCTCAAAGACCGCCAATTTATGATCTTCACTGATCACAAACCGTTGGTATACGCCTTCCATAGTCGTTCCGAACGCCATTCACCCCGCGAAGTGCGCCACCTTGATTTCATTTTGCAGTTCTCTACAGACGTACGACACGTCTCTGGCAACGACAACGTTGTGGCTGATGCTCTGTCACGTGTATCAGCACTTTTTGGCCACGACATTATCGACTTGTCATCTATGGCTTACGCACAGCGTGCGGAGAACGATCTCCACGCTTCCTGCCAGCATTCGTCATTGCGCCTAGCGGATCTTCCGCTACCGACAGCACCAGGAACGATTTTATGCGATATTTCCGTTGAACACCCTCGTCCAATGGTACCTCCAGCCTTACGACGTCGCGTGTTTGACACGCTACACAACATTGCCCACCCTGGCCACGGTCATACTTGTTTCCGATAGGTACGTCTGGCCCGATATGCAAAAGGATCTTCGCACATGGGCACGATCTTGCCTAGCTTGTCAACAAGCTAAAGTACACCGCCATGTGTTGGCCCCGATTGGCCGATACCCTTCGATTACCTCTCGACTCGCGCATCTTCACATCGATATTGCGGGTCCTTTGCAAACTTCGAGTGGCATGACCTATATTTTGACGATGGTAGACCGCTTCACGCGATGGCCAGAGGCCGTCCCTATACACGACGTCCGCTCGGAGACCGTAACACGCGCATTTGTTGAGCGTTGGGTAGCATCTCATGGTCGCCCGGCCACGGTTAAAACCGAACGTGTCCCCCAGTTCGAAAGCGGTTCATTTGAAGAGACGCTGAAAGCACCTGGATGTTATCGCACACAGACAACGGCATATCACCTGGCTGCGAACGGCATGATCGAACGCTTTCATCGACAACTAAAAGCAGCCCTTGCCGCCGTCGATGCAATCCGTTGGACGGAAACCCTGCCAACGGTTTTGCTCGGCACCCCCCCCCTTCACGTTTCCAGCGCCGAACTCCTTTATGGCCAACCGCTGCGTCTTCCTGGCGATTACTTCTCGTCCGCCACAAACGCACTCCGATACGATGCTTCCTACGCCAAGCAACTTGCTTCGCATATGCGCCGCCTCCGCGTCACGGACACTCGAGAACAAAGCCGCAAGGTGTTTGTCCCCAAAGACCTCCACGACTGCACACGTGTTTGTTCGCGTGGAGGGTTCAGGAAGCCCGCTCGAGCGACCTTAGGAAGGTCCCTTCAAGGTGCTTCAACGGAAGGACCGCTTTTACGTACTCGAGCGCCAGGGTAGTCGGGACACCGTTAGCATCGATCGCCTGAGGTCTGCCTACTTTGAAAGGAATGAGGAAGTCATCAATGCTTCTCCGCATCCCACGGCCAGGCATACAACAGCCTTGTCCGAGCGCATCATCTGCGGACACAACATCGCCGACAACACCAGCACCTATCGTAACACGTTCGGGTAGTAGGGTGCATTGGCCTAAACGTCTGGTAGACGACTAAGATTTGTTAGGTCCTGTTTAATTTCAGCACTACGAAAAACCAAAACATCGCAAAAGCTTTTGAAAACCCAAAGAAATCGCAATATCTATCGTAGCCAGTTCGGGTACTAATATACACACAGTACTCGATATATTCAATCGCACCCACCAGTCAGTTAAATTTACACTTGAAGAGGAGACTGGAAACGAGATATCTATCCTAGATGTTCGTTTACATCGAACAATAGATGGTACTATTCAACACAGAATTCACCGTAAGAATACGTGGACAGGTCAGTACACAAACTTTCGCAGTTTTGTACCCGTAAAACGGGAGAGAAATCTAGTATGCTGCCTAACTGATACAGCATATAAAATTTGTTCAGCGGATGCGTTGGAAAGTGAACTCAAATTCATAAAGAACGTACTTCATGATAACGGCTACCCGGAACGATTTATCACCAGAAATATGGTCAGAATTTGTGGTGATTGTCACTGAACTTATTTCTCACTACTGTTGTTTCATTACATTGCTGACAATAAGTGGTACAATTGTGCTCGAGAGATAAATTACCTGCTTTGCTTAGTTCGGTTCTTGTTACTATTGCGTCGAAGCTAGCTCTGGGGTTGAGCTAAGTTGACTACTTCATTTCTATATTCCTGGAACCATCATAGAATATCACCTAAACCTGAAGTGCATGACGTAAGAAAGAAGCCGGTGTTTATTCGAGTACCGTTCAAAGGTGACAATGCCACAGAATGGCTGATAAATAAGCTCAACCAGACAAATAGCAGGACCTATGCTACAGCTGAACTCCGTATTCGATTCTCGACATCCCCAATTCTCAGGTTTTATAACAAAGATAGACTGACAGTTCAGACCTCATCCATGTGTATTTACTCATTCACTTGTTCCTGTGGAGCAGGTTATATTGATCGAACGTCAAGACAACTTTCGAAACGAATCCGAGAACACCATCCACGGTGGCTGGGGCACGGGGAATCACGATCGGTCAACAGTGCTATCCTAGATCATCTGGTTGATAGTGGACACCAGGTGAACATTGATCAATCCTTCAAAGTGGTATATCGCGTGCCAGGCAACCCTTCAAAAGCGGTTCGAATTAGAACACTATATTGTCGAGGCCATTGGAATCAGTCTGCTTGACCCGGTATTGACATCAAAAATGGTTTGTTCAGGCACTGCACCTACCATGGCCACAAATCCATCGGATCGATGGCCAACCTGCGCGGTCAAACCAATGGACAAGCGTGACGTAACCGACCAACCAAACCATCGCCAATTGACTGACCAGTGACCTAGTTTCTCTGTAATAAGTCTGATCAATATCTCAATATAACTCTATTAACTCCTTATATAATTGTACCGGCCTGAAGATGAATTATTGAAAACATATGTTCGCCTATATGTCTTTATTCCTTTGACAGTCCCGTGAAAAGCATAGCTGGGTACTCGAAATTCTGAATGACGGCATCGACCCTGTGATCGATAGACAAATGACATCATTATTTGAATTGTATAAGTAAATGGAATCAGTGCATAGCATAGCACACCGTCAACCCCACAATGACTGAAGATTGTGTAAGTCACGTGTGTGACTTACTAGGCTCATGTATCATGGTTACTCTTTTTTCAAGACACCTTTGAGCCTCCAACTTTGCACAAACGCTAACTCTACACGACGCACTAAATGACCAACATGAATACGACAAAAGTGAAATCACCACAGCGGTTACTACACCATATTCAGCGTGAAACAGATTTCTTCGAACTCTTGCTTACGGTTCAAAGAACACCAGTTAGTTCTTTCATTTTCACGTAGTGGGTTAACTACAACAGGGTTAAATGCATGAAAAGAAAAACAGACAATAAACTTCCTGTGACATGGAAGAAAAGCATGAATACACGGAAAAACAACATTTGCAATGATTTCCAAGGAACAGAAATGAAGCGATAGCGACAATGGAACGCGAAAACCGCGAACGAATCGGACAATGGATGATGATTAAAGCGACAAAAAAGCAAAGCAAAATGAAACAAAAAAGTAATCTACAACAACTTTTTAACCTACAAATGCAATCGGGTAATAGGATATGGAGAAGATTGACTGATAAAAAATGCGGCAGGTGAAAATCAATTTGAAAAGCGATTAAAACAAAAATCAAATATAAGATGCATTGCAAGCGAACAATGCCAGTAATATTAGCAAACTGAAAGCGTATGGATGAATGACCGAAGCAAAGTTGGCGAAACAAACAACAACGATAATTTCCGTCAGATTGGGAGTTTCGAGGGTCGACGGTCCGCCGGGGCGTACACTATTAGGAGCAAATGTGCAGAAAAATTAATGAGTTGAACGTTTCTAAAATGAGTATAAAGTATGTCCACGTAAATAAGCGCGGAATGGAGCAAACCAACTGATGTTCAACTGAAACGAACAAATAAACCAAAAAACAGTTTGGCTTGCTAATAGTTGAGTACTGTCCACATATGACTATCGCTTTCTCTGCTACTGCAGTTCGAAAAAGAACTACGTACTTCAGTGTTGTTAGCTTGTCAGGGTTCATCGGAAGTGTACATCCCTACTATCACAGGGAGTAACACTGTGACTATCGTCGTTATGGGGTACGCGTGTGGCCTCACAGTAGACAAGGTGGGAACATCAGATCGTATTAAGAGATATGGACACTAAGTAAAGAGGGCGTTGCGGATCCACTGAGAAAGAGATCGTACTTGATAGACTGAGAGCTAAGGATGAGCACACCTGATAAAAAGACGTTGTATGTGTATTCTACTTCACTTAGTTCAGGTCAGAACCATATATGGTTAGACAAAAAAGCCGACAGGATAGCTTGCAGAGCCCACCCGGCACAAATCAGACAAGTAGGTAAAGTATAATGTCTCCTGAAATGTTACTTACGTGTACTGACCGAATATTCACTTGTGTGGGATACACAAAGCGGTTTGTCGTTGTTGACTGCCTGTCCGGTAATATGACTTACTTGATCCTTACCGAATATCAGCCATTCATTTAGTCTGCGGTTTTCATGTGAGTCTACATGTGCGGCTTTAAGGGGTCGTTCAATCAGTTTCACAACAACTGTCAAATTATTTGACCTTTTCTCTCTCTATTGAATATCATAGGATTATCTTGATCAAATACCTCTTAGAAATGTGGAGATGCACATACCTTCGCAACTGAGATTGACACCTTAGAAAGTATGACGGCATATGAAAGAAGAGAATAACGACGAACTGAACGGCAGCATGCAAAAAAGAATCGGTATAGTAATTTATACTATACAAACAAGGAGAACAATGCTTATTTGACAAATGGTTGGTTTCTGTATGGCCAAATGGATAGGGTGCTCCACGAAAATTCAGAAGGTCAGTTTTCGACGTCCGCTTGGAAAAGCTGAATGAACTTATGGAATAGCATCAAAATCGCTTTTACCACAAAATCTTCATCTCAAAAGAGCGAATTGAACGGACAGGGCGGTTGTGTATGCGGGAATGAATCATTAATTATTTGGACGTCAAAAAAAACTGTTTAACTTTTTGTGGATCACTCTGTATAGCAAATCTGACGAAGTCTTGGCAACATGTGTGATAAGTAAGTTCAGGGGTGTACCAGTGATCAAGGAAATTAGGAGAAGTGAAAGAAGAAACATA
>LUCH01001263.1:9125-39177 GCA_013368495.1 Paragonimus heterotremus | reverse complement strand
AGATGATTTACGAGATTACATAACTACCTCGACTTGTACAAAATTGAGCATGAGTTGCCATATCGGAAAGTAACTCTAGCTGTCGACGCGGATGTTCGGACGACCTTCAGTTTGAAAAATGACTCTCTACCAATCAGTTTCCATCGTCCTTGTCAGATGATCTTGCAATGTTCCGATATAACGACTATCGTGATAAACCACGTTCGACAAAACTGACTAGTCACTATGAGATGCACATCATCCAATCAGTGCAGGTTCTCTTATTATCAAATGATCAACTGAACATTAAACGTGGTTTTTTCGAAAGTGTTCAGATAAACTGACGCGTTACTCATTCACCACAGGAGTTAACTGGCTGAGACCACAATGCTCAAATATTACAAACCCGTTGAGACTCTTGCAATAAACAGACCGGGTTTTTAAATCTTAGGATACGTTACGTCACGTAGGCACCAAAAATCCTTTATTTCAGCAACAACCGAATATCCTTTCAATGTCGTGGATAACAAAATCTGAACCAGATAAGAATGCCTTACTCATTTTGAGAACATCTACTAAGCGATATCAGAAATTTATGAGATGAAGTTACTTAGAGACTGGTGAAATGGCAGGCACCAGGACCAAGTGCATCATTCAGATTGTCGCTCAGTTGAAAAGAAGAATAGGAATCAAGAGCATACGTCCAACAGAGTTATTCACAAATTCGCAACTCGCTTTCAGAATGAGCAAATAAGTGCAACAGATTTATACACTTCTCTAGAGCTTCTCAAAGGAGACAGTCCTACATGACACCACGATTTACCAGATTGAAAGTGACTTGAACCTCTTCAAATATTACGACTTTGTTCGAGTTAAGGGATCCATTTTTTTCGTCCAAAACCGTCTGCTTTCTCGAGAAAACAATTTTATCTAATTAGAATGAACGGAAATGTTGTGAACAGTAGAGATTTAACTTTCGCTACTTTTTTTTACCTGTTCGGCCTTCATTCTGCCATGCTCATTGGTAGTTTAGTGACCTTAACTACTATTTTTGGTAACTGTCCTTCGATCTTCTGATTCGAGAATGTTCGTAAGCTGTTATGCACCACCTGGTAATCTCCTCCTTATTGTACAAGTTGTTGGTGAGGAACAAAACTGCTTTTTGCATCCGTCTTTTGTTCCGTCTTGGAAGCAATTAACGGGGACAGTCGCGTTGTCTTTGGGATCAAGATTTTCCGTCTTTTTTGTTACGAGGAGAATCCTATTTCTATCAAGCGCATTAATATACCATAGACGAATCAGCGTGTGTGCGCGCTCCATTTTGCTTTATGGTTCGGAAACGTCGCCTGTTCACAAAGAAGATATTAACAGACTTGCTGTGTTTCACCATCGTTGTCTCCGCTAATCGACCCATATTAAGTGGACTGATTGCGTGAGCAATGTGGCAGTTCGCCGGTGCGTATTCCGGAATGCGCGATCAATTGGTCAACTAATCATGGTACACAGCTTGAGATGGTTAGGTCATGTTCTCCGTATGCCAGCTGAGCGTTTACCGTACCGGGCATTATATACTGAGACCACCAACAATTGGGTAAAACCGCGTGGTGGTCAACTAACAACGTGGTCAGGAAATATGAAGACCTTGACTGCTCCATTGAGCAAAGTGGGTAGGTGTCGCCTGCCTGGATGGGGTCCTCGTGATCACCCAAACCGCTGGTTAGAGACGCTATCCGAGATGGCGATGTGTCGCAGTCAATGGCGTACCTGTATCCATACCATTTCTAGTTCTTCCGGCTAGTCTTCTTTTATTAATTCTCAACCTTCTTAGTAACTTTTTCTTCTAGGATATTCCACGTCACTGTTGAGGTGAGCGGCGGCCCGAGCCACAGTACCTTTTGGTCAGGCTCATGGCTGTTATGATGATGATGACGATGATGATGGTGATGATGTATTCTTTCGAGGGTTTACAACAGTGTGAGAATATTTGCGATGGCAATTGGGAACCGGTTAAACTGGGCTTTCATGTTGTTATGTGTTTTTATGATCACATAAGAGAGACAGTAGTCGTAATCCATTTCTGCACTACTTCGACACTCTACTAAGACTCGGACATCAAGACTGTCGTAGACTGAAAAAGAGGTGAGACGGACAGAAGAGAACAGAGACCCACAGACTCTCTGTGTGATGAAAGAAACGTGATCAATACAAGCACGATCATATATAAATCTTTTCATGGGTTTGGTAAGCGCACGTAACATTCAGACAGTGGATAAGTTAGATGCGATAGAGTTAGGACGGATGCCGCTGAAATTACCGAGCAGACTGCTAATCGTCTTTTGGAGGTGAGAATAATAGGTACCGGTAAGAGTGCCACAGAGTCACGTTGCGTATATACTCGGACATCCGTGTTGTTGTAGGACCGGTAGTCAAGGTTCATTAAGTACGTAAACTTGATGTGTGGGAACAACCACGAAACCGCTGGTGTACTTGCAGTGAATTTTGAATATTAAACACACCGGCAGTGACCAACCGATCCCACTGAGTCTCAGATGAACGGCATAATTAATTCGTGAATGAATTATTATCTGCAGGTATTACTCTCGCAGATAATGAAGAAGGCTTTTGTAGATGACCATGGACAGAACGCATCGGAACTCACCGTTCAAAATGTAATCAGTCAACATCGTGGTCAAGTTGGGATTGTTGGTCAGAATAGCCAAAAGCATTTCGTTGAATAATTGTAACTGTTGCACTGAAGGCCCGTCCTGATATGGTGATCGATGATATGGGATGGTAGTTGTGAGGTTCTATCAGCGCAGAACAACATGAAAAATGGGAAGAAAAAACAATAACAGGACCAGAAGAGGAACATTACTGTGGGTTATATACATCTAACATTCCGTTGTGTAAACTGTTAAATATGACAACGAATACGAGAAGATGAAGAATGTAGAAGAGAAAACTAAATCGGAGCAAACAGAGAGCTGGAATACGAGCCCCGTTGACTTACAGTTCTCCCGTACCAGACAGTGTTCATAACCGGTTGTTCTTTGGAACATGACCAGGATACCTAGAACGATCCACAGAGGTGAACTTTAACGTCAGAACATCCATAACTCGAATTCCATGGATAGGCTGATCACCCCGTTGCTGTTTCCAACCTAATCAGATATTGACAAACGAGGCACGATGTAGTAGGTGATGAGCTGGACATTCCCAAGATCTGTTGCACACCATTATCGTTTCCCCATTCCGACCAATATTAGGCTATATCCTGACGCAAACCAACGGTCAGGCCAAGTCAATGAGCATACACCGTACTGGAATGACCTCTTACATACACTGGAAGCCGACCAATGCCCACGACCTCACAAACCTATGGTGAATATTCTATGTAAAGGATGCCTACCATAGCCACTTGCTTAAAAGAGGCTTACTATTTCATTCTGTCAGAAAACTGCTTGTATTCGAAAAGAGAATTTGGATAAGAGCATCTGCTAGTCAAAGGCATCCTGCATGTCACAATTCGCTGCCCACCCCCACCCACCTCACCCTTATGAGTCAATCTACTCGAAGGTGGCCACCGAAAGAAAAGCTTGTGGAACGAGAATGTACACTGTCATATTTACTGCTTTTTTTAAACATTAAATTGGTACGTTTAATGACCTTCTTAGCGAGGCTAATCAATTATTATGTAAACTTTGGAAGTGAATATACATGTGTGAAGACGCAGACGTTGTAAATCACTAAAATTATGAAGGTGGAGATTACTACCATTGTCAATACTTTCGGCTGGTGGACCACCTCTAATCGCAACACCATATTTCAAATGCAGTTCCTATGATCAGTCAGTTGTGGCTGACAAATATAACATTGATGCCATAACCTATTTGTTTGCAAGTCAGTCCTAAAGATTTTAATATCATCTGAATACTCCCGATCTCACATTCGAAACGTGACCGTGTTCTTTCAAGCTGCCTACTTCCCCTTTTATACAACGCTGTCAACTACATACATACTTGATCGTCAATGACATAAACAATCCATAAGTAATTCAACCAATAGAAGTGAGACAGTGTACGGATAAGGCGCAAAACGTCCTCCTAGTTTCAAGGAAGGTGAAAGAACGTCTGACAGCTGATATCGAAATGAAAGGCTCTCAAACACACGGAATCCCAGAGCGTCTAAAAACTGGACAATGTGTAGCTAAACATGTGAATGCGTGTGGACGAACTCGTTGCGTCATCGTCCAACGCACAAAGACACGCAATTAACCTGACTGGCGTCACAAAAACGATGATGTGCTTGAGCTTAGGTGGCATTCACGCGATACAGTTACTGGCAAATGAGAGTCACATTATCGCATCGAGTGACTGTAGCGGTCAAAACTCTTTCAGTCGTCTAAAGTAAAGTAAACTTTTGAGATTCAACAAACAATGCAACTCGAAAGGCGTCGGTTTTTACAAATAGACTACAATTCGCGCGCAAGCGTACACACCGACCAAGTGCAACAGCTGAAGGATATCCCAGATCTTGGATGGACAGCGCCACAGCTGACGCTGATGTTTAGCACGGGTGTGAAATGGGTGGAGGAATCAACCGAACCTGTCCGAAATTCGGGTCACGTCGTGACAACTGTGCACGTTCGCGGGTGTGTGTGTGTGTGTGAATGTGTGCCACTGGGTAATGTCTCGAGTTCAGGTTTTTCTCAATAAGTCAAGTGACTTTCGGGCATACACGTTGAGCCACACACTGTACACCTGTTGTACAGTGTGACACCATGTTAACGGATGTTAACAACTGATTTCGACTGACTGCAGAAGCTAATGACTTTCGTTCGCTGCACTGCGTCCACAACAAAGAATTCCTACACGTGAAACAATACACCGCAAAACAGAGAGAAGGGTAGGATGAACTGAAGTAGGTGACACGTTACGCTTCAATGCTCGATTACATTTCACATCCTCAATTTTCGAAGACAACAGTTGTGTTGAAAACATAATCAAAGTTCAAAGTATTCGACTTTTATATTACAGACGTTTGGTAATGCGTAACAACGATCACTGGGAAGGTTGGATGAACCGTTAGGTTACTCAAACTTAAACAAAAACGACCAAAGCAACTGGGCTTCGAAGCGGTAGCCATATGATTAATAGAGGATCTCATCAGAACACTACGAACAGAGAGCCGATGATAGGATAAACGGCGCATGGCATTAACCACCAGACGGACTGATCACTTCAATCAGATCGATCTTACGTTCTGGTTGACTGACAGATGGCTATTCACGGTATCTGTTTAATGTGATTTTGCTTGACTGTATTAACACTCCATGGTGATTAAGACATTGACGGCATTAGTTCTGATTTGAGTACTCGTTCATGTATAGGTAAGATCCTATTACACACAAATTGCTGCTAACTGATGTAATAAATATTGACGGCTTCCGAAGGCTCACTGTGGGGAACACTCAAGAGTACACTGGTTGCAAACAATCTCCGATACAAGAATGAAGGGAGACTGATGGGTGCAAGGCTCGGTGGAGACTTCGGCTCATACAGCACATGATGTTTGTTGTCATGCGATTTACTGAGTCATACAAGTGGCACCGCCCGACAAAAAACAAAACAAAAATAACCTACGGGGAGTAACGGTGGAAACAAAAATGAAACAGCACCAACCTTGTACTCTAAATCGTCCGGATTGATTTCATGGTGCCCGACTAAATGACCAGAGGCTGAGTGTGTCAGTGTGGCAGGCAAATCAGGCTGCGACGACGTTGGCGTGGTCGCAGCTGATCGCGCTTCTCGAATACACGGAGCAGGCATTTTGGAAACAGCTCCAAGTGGATTAGCTCGGCGAAGCAACGCACGAAACGAGCTTATGCTGGTGCCAGAATTTAGAGCCTCACTTGCTTTCCTTCCGGCCCAATTGCGTAAACGTGCTATGGTGGCAGCGCGCGACGTATGAATAGGTACTGCTGTAGAGCTCTTTGGATACGGCTCGGATTTCGACGGAATCACTGACTGAGTGTAGACCGGGTTCATCAGTTCGTCCGGGCCCCGGCTCAGGCGATGCCACTGACGTTTCAGAAGGCTGGTGGCCGTTGAGGCTACGGCCACTGCTGTTTGAGCAGCGGAGTGAGCGCCTGTATTCAACCGTACAAGTCAATGAAATAGAAGTTCACATTTAAGGCTATGCTTTAACACATGCTTCAAACTATCGACGTGAACGGTAACATGTGAGAGGCTGAATACTGCCATACTCAAAATCCAGATGGAAATAATCAAGATGACTGAGGAGGTCGTATTCAAAAGTCAAAGGTCATGGCCATCAAAAAACTCAAAACTCGACAGCGCACAAGCTCATTTAACATAGTGGTTATCACCGCAGTCGTCCTAGTGGAACAAAAACTCATGATGGTTTGGATGAGAAGGATGAATTTGTTCGCAGGTTCTTAAAACACATGGAGATAATCGCCACTTAATGATTTTGTGAGCAAAATTCTTTTTCGTGTTTCTTAGTCCCGTATCTAAATTCATCCTGCTGTATACCAAATTCACCTACTAGATGTGCGTTTTATTTACATTCCTCCTAGAAGTCAATGAGCAGTTTCAACTGTTCCGTATCTCCGTCACGTTTTAAAACAAAAAGTATGAGTGCGATCCAACGTAACTAAACATGAACAGAGTCAGATCTACAGACACACACACACACACACACAACGAATTAGTCATCCCAAGGCCCACAGGCCCGACTTGCTTTTGGTGAAATGAAAGTGTCCATTTTAAATCGCCATCATAAACATCTACAGTTACAGTCTGCACAGTCCTACAGATGTCAATTTGCGAACAAACACGACACTTGTAAAGAGTGCGTTACGCCCTTTATCCGGCTCTGCTCAGTTCGATCAGTACTCATACGTATCAACATGTTATCCTATTTCGTACTCACCTAACCGAAACTCGTATGATGCGAATGTTTAGTGTCGACCCAAATCACATCGCCTTCGCATGCTTCAGCGAATTAGGTTTCCAGAGAACAAAGCACCTCGATCTGGACAACATTTTTGAACGACCTGTCCACCCCGATCTCGATAAGACAGTGAGTTGTCTTTATCACGGCACCCATATATGGATAACATGGTCAAATAAGACATGTTGACAGGAGGTGGGACGACACGACCCAATGAGGCCAGAAAACTGAAAGGTGCTATGCGATGCTTGTTATTTCCACAACATGGTTGCAGAACGTCACATCCGAGTCCACAGATGGCGCGATAAACCTAAAAGCACATCATGACGTGCCTCAAATTCTATGGAAACATTTCAAGGTTTGGATCAGTCTTTTAGTGATTTGTAAACCTGTTTCGTTCATGAATGCAGCTAACGGTTGGTGGAGAGGCTATCGTGATGGTACAATTCGTTAGGGAAACGTCGTATTTTTACTCCATTCATATTCATTCACCGACACATGTTGGTTCTCAGTCCAGCAATGTTATTTACGTGCTGAAACGATTAGAGAGACGTGTGTAAACAGCTGGGTGTTACCGATCGTGGGCCATGGTGGTAAAAGCACTGGGTCGACATCGCCGAGTGACTTAACGGAAACTGCATGTACACCCACCCACCACCAACCAATCTGGCTGTGGTCTCAGCAGCGTGTTGTGCTCGTTCTCTCAGTCGACTCAGTTAGACATCGTACTCGTTGGGTAGGATTTTTGGCGCCGGGATAGAGTTTCGGGACATAAGGTATATCAAAAGTGTATAAACGATTCAATAACGGAGTAAACAGATAACGGATGGGCAACAAAGTTAGTCGCACCAGTGTCAAGCTGTAATCGAGACTCCACTTGAAGAAGGGGTGTCTTGACAAGCTTACGGGTTGATTGACTGACCAAGGCAGTTCCAAAGCCTGATCGGAAAATTTTCAAGCACACAGGGGTGAGATGTACTGACGACTTTCAATAGCTTCACTCGTGCATGGAATCCTGTGTCTAACTGTTCTCGACAGGGTAGGTCGAGCGAAATGTCTCCATGACATTGACAGGGTGATTAGATTCCATCAAGTTTGACAGTACGGCGCTGTTCACTGACTACGTTATTCCACTTTTGAGTTAGTCTGGGTGGTGTTGACGGATCTTTTCAGATAAAACATCTGAACGTGCGGTCAACATGACTGGTTAATATTATCTATGCATGGGTGATAGGATTATTGAATAGTTGGCAGTCATACGTACAACACATGCAAAATGGTCAACCGGAAAGGTTTACAAACAGAGCCAAACAACAACGGAATGGAAGAAACCAGCTGCATCTGGAACAAAAGGGAGTCGTGCACATCGATCCATCTTTCAAGGACGATAGGCCAACCGAAACTATCACGCGTAGGCTCTGCAGTACAGTTAATACAACATTCTGAGCCACAACACAACGTGTTCACTTTATCTCCGACGCCGTTTTTGTTCACGCTTCTGATTCAACAGCCCCATTCCGTGTATACTCATTTACCTGTTCCTGTGAAGGCAGTTCCTTCGATCAACCGAGTCAAGATTACCCACTCGAGGGTAGCGAGATGTAGGATTCTGTCCAGAGCTGAAGTTATTGGAAGTAGCTTGCACAACCCACCCCTGTGTGTCCAGAAACCTGCAAGTGGAACTCTTAACCGTGACAACTTGGGTATCCACTAACAAATAACGATACCATATATGAACGCTCAACCATTTTCGTTTGTAAGTAATGATTATAAAAGCGTGTTAGAGGTTTTAGTCCCGACAGTGACAAGGATATGCACTACTGACGAGCTCTAATCGGAGAGAAACTCGAGTCTAGCATTTCTTTTCAAAAGGGGTCGACTGGAAAATCTATGGGAATGCGGCAGCTGCGATCAGTTGTGGGTGATGTCCAACCTGAAATTAAGCAAATCCCCGACTACTCATCAGTAAAATAACGATACCTTGATGAATGAAAAGGTTGTCAATGGTTTGGATCTTCATTGTTGAGATTCGTACACATGCAGTTGCGCTTATCTGGAACGTGTCCTATCCTGATCAGCCGTGTTGTTCTCGCTATTCCGATCCGGGTCCAACCGCGTCATGCGTGCCTGTGTGTCGCATCGCTGAATCACATCCAGTTGGAGCGTTCCAATTGGCTGAGGGTGCAGATGGTGAATGCGTGCGTGCGTTCGGGTATGGAAGAGAGGTCGATGAATGTGTGGACGGACATGTGCAGGTTGGGACTGACACCAGACGGCTTGACATGCGATAGGTCGCGCGAGAAGGCGAGACGACGGCTATAAAGTTCCCGATAAGGCTTCGGAACTCCCGTGTTCAACCAATCAGACCGTAAGCCTGTGAAACCCTATTGTTCGAGTGCAGTCTTGATCACGACATGCAACGGGCGTGACTGACGCCATTACCTATCCGTTTCTGTTTACCTCATTAGGGATACTCTTGTCAAATAGTGAAATGAATGTGATGCATTTGGTCTGATGATGAATCACTGAGAACGAGCATGTTCGTGTGTAGATGATAACCATATTCAATGGATGAAATTCATCGGAAGCGTGCTAACAGTTCCGTGGATTTTGCCAGTCATCACGCATGTCTGTCCAAAGAACACCGACCACAAAATTTGCCGTATGAGCGGCAAATACTGAAATTAGAAGACAACTAGCCAATTGTCGCTGTCATTTATCGGAAAATTCAGAAACCTGTTAAACATCCTGAAGAATACTGAACTTCGATAATTACCCTACTATTAAAAACCGGACACTATTCACAGCTGATGGTAGCCATCACATTCAGAAAAACGTCTTCATATCGCCAACAGAAGCGGTAGATTCATGTTTCGTTCTACCAGAGCCCATCCGTGGGGTTTTCCTCTGTATGGAAAGGAATTTGCATTCCGGTTGACAACCAACCCATCAAACTGCATCACAACAGACGTGACTGAATCCGCCCACTTAAGCGTCCAGGTACAAATCCGTGCGAATAATTTGGGTGTTATAAGCCAGAATGCACATCTTTCCCTAGCCTTTACACGTATGGCACATTCACAACGCAGTACATGACAAAATTCAGTGCTTCCGTTATCCGTATAACAAGAGCAATTATCTGCAGGACGTCATTTTATCACTGAAACATACGATAACATTTCGAAGCCAACTGAACACTTTTTGAATTGTATGCACCTATTCACGTACAAAAATGTGAACTTCTCAATGTCAACGCTTTGGGACGATTTCACAAAGGTTGGGTATGGTAGAGAAAGACCAATGTGATTTACGGACTCGGGAGTCCGTTTGGTAACGTGTGTTTTGTTATAATTCTCTTCTATTACACCACTCTGGATCACATTAGCGAAGCTGGTGACATGAAAGAATGTGCGGTCATAATTTACAAATAAAATCAAGTACGCGGTTTATTGAATTCAAGTGAGGCTAGGAGATGACTGAAGGTGACTCACGTTGTGGCCGACCAATGGAGCCAACTATGGGGAATTGCATTGCTGTCAAATGCTTGAGACTTGAGGTTGAGCGGTTAGGAGTGGATTAGATAACGGAGATCCTTAGTGTATCTCGCAGTATCGTCAAACAACCTCGCACGAAAAGTAAATGACCGATGCAGTAAACGCTTAACTGGCACGTGGAATACGTGACGTAATCATAGTAAGCTGATTATTTGACCGACTGATCGAGTATCCAAGTTCCGAAATACGCACTGATGAACAGCCGCGTTGTATGACGGAGACAAACTGACGGTCAAACACAAGTCTGCTAATATGCTGACTGCGACCGGGTAACGTTTGCGAAGCGAAACAAAACAGAACATATGCAGATATTGTATAATTGCCCATTCGGTGACGACCGGGCGTCATTTTAACGCCAGTGATAACCGGGGTTGGCACAAGTAAAACGTGTCTTTATCACCCTCGCTGGTACCTCACCAACAACAGTACAAGATGCGATAATGCTAAGTGTATGTAAGGATTAACAGTTTCAGGCGAATTATCTACATTGGTTGTCACATATGCTTTGGGCATCCTTTATAAAAACGGAAACAACTGTTGTTAAGCATCAATCACGAGGTACCTCAGTTTTCTGAAGCGTCTGGGAGAGTTTTGTCAGTTCTGATATCAACCTCTCCCCGCCATACTTGAAAGGAGGCGACCTGGTCCAGAAATATTGATGTGTTTCAACACCCTAGACTCTTGTACCATTCCTGCTTTTGACTGAAGGCCGTCCGGAACCCATCATCATCATTATAACAGCCACAAGCCTGACCAAAAGGTACTGTGGCTTGGGCCGCCGCTCACCTCAACAGTGACGTGGAATATCCTAGAAGAAAACGTTACTAAGAAGGTTGAACATTATTAAAAGAAGACTAAGCGGAAGAATTAGAAATGGTATGGATACAGGTACGCCATTGACTGCGACACTCCGCCATTTCGGATAGCGTCTCTAACCAGTGGTTTGAGTGATCACGAGGACCCCATTCAGGCAGGCGACACCTACCCACTTTGCTCAATGGAGCAGTCAAGGTCTTCATATTTCGTGACCACGTTGTTGCTTGATCACCACGCGGTTTTATCCAACTGTTGGTGGCCTCAGTATATAATGCCCGGTACGATAAACGCTCAGCTGACATACGGAGTACGTGACCCAACCATCGCAAGCTGTGTACCGTGATTAGTTGACCAATTGATCGCGCATTCTGAGCGTTCCGGAATACGCGTCGGCGAACTGCCACATTGCTCACGTGATCAGTCCACTTAATAACTGATCATTCGGGTCCCGTCATTTACATGATCTGATTGAGATTAGCTGAGCTGTTCCTCAAAATGTTCAGCTCATCTGGTAATAACTGAACTATCTTTTCCATATACGGTCTTGCACGCATTGACCAGACGATTAACATAACCACAGATTGTAGAAAATAGTACTATCCTATTCTCAGATAAGAAGTGCTTCAACTCCCTCGAATATTCGGTCCAATAATGCTTACGGTATTCTTACAAACAGTCAGCCCGCATCCAAGTTCTTGATGGTCGTTGCCATATTCCGAGCCAGGTGGAATCGAGCGACAGCTGTTCATAAGATTCATTAATATGGTAGAAATTCGATTCTGTTGCAACTATACAGCTCTTTCGGAACTCACCTTTTCACAGGAATTTGGTCCAGGTGTTCGTTAGGTTCTTTTGTCTGGTTCGAACTGGGCAACTTGTTCGTCAGTGCCCCTTGGTATGCACTTTTGTAACCTCCCCACCCAAATTAGCTTGTAATTACGAGTGGCTTTTAAGCAAATGACATAACAGAACGGGCAGGCACCACAGAATGATTCTAGCACAGATGATTGCTTTATAATGGGCAATGGTCGTTATTATAGGGGCTTTTTGATATGCATTGATAAACAAAACTATGACAGCACACCAGTGCCTGTTCATTGGAGTCCATTCGAGCAGGCATTACTGTACTCCGGGACTCAAGGCAGTCTCTCATTTCCGGTTGACCACAAGATGCAGCTTAGGGTCTCCTGAGAACAGGTCAGTTACATAAAGGTGAACGCAAGTGAACAGAGGTGATAAAGTCCTGGGCTCGCACCTCCCCCATACAGCACACATTGAACTCCAAACTTGAAAGAGTACCTGTCAAAGCGACTTGCTAACCAAATTGTAGGATAGTGTGAACATTGAAGGCACCAATGCTCATCAGTTGTCTTGGTTTTAGAAAACAATTATTACCCGAAGGTACAGCGAAGGCAGAAAAATTGGAGGGAGGGGGCCGAAATGTGGAGAAAATGGTGATGGATGAATAGAGTCAAGTGAACAATAACTTCTGATACTTTCCGGTCGTTTAGGTAGCGAACCTATGACTAAACAATAAGAGAGCGTTTTATTGAGGGACCCAACCTGGAACGAGTAAATCAACAGACTGGCTCATTTGACAGTGAGGAGCTTGTTTGGCCCGAGGGGGCAGTGAATAAGATAATAATGTCTGATTCTGAGCACTGCTGCGCGTAATGGATGTATTCGAAGCTACATCAGGCTTTTGAATGGTTACAAATGTTCATCAACCATTTTGGACAGTACCCCGGCGGTCATGATCGAATTTTGGGGGGTCGAAATGCTCTTTGTTTAAGGATGTTTGCTCCAAACCCTTCTTTCTTGGCAAGAAGACATCAGTGCTTCGATGATGGAAATAGTTCTACTGTATGCTCATAAGGTCTTGTTTCAACACCTACACACTTCTTAGTGCGACATACAAATCTAACACAAGAACCGCTTTTCGTCTGATCTCTACCCTTTCATTCACCTAACACAGTTGTACCTGAGAGGACCGAAGGTTTAGTCAGCATAGCCATGTGGATTAATGCAGCACATAGGTACAACCACCACATCAAAGAAGCAGAATAAGTCAGGAGTTCTTTGGCTGCCAGTCGTCACGTCCAATGGCAGTTCACATACGTGTCAGTCTTTGTTGTCTTATGTCGCATTACGATAGGAAAGAGAAGGGACATGGTATATGTACCATCAAATTTACCTATTTTTCTAGTTCTCAAACAAGCTAGTTATCACGATTTGTTATAAAGTTTGCGAAGACTGAGAAAAATAACGGCAAATCAGAAGTATCCTAACTTTTTGTAACTTGTATCCAAGTACTATCCTCCAACTCTTTCGATTTTCCTCGTACTATCATATATGAACTGATCATAGTTAAAACTGACGAGGAAAACTGGCACAGAAAAGCATACTCAACGTGGCCAGCCATAGGGAAGTGGCATACATCTTATGACAAATAGGGAAAGATGGTAAATTAAGTGAGATCAAAGGAATAAAAGAACAATTCAGAGCATAAAATGTTTTGGCAAGATCCATATGTATTTTCATCCTTCGTCATGTCAAACAGCGTTCTTCACTAAAGATGTTCACTGTCCTTCCGGTCTCAACAAGGAACGTCCAGCTGATGTGGGCTTCGATAACAAAACCTCTACCAAAAACCAAGTCGTATGCTGACTAGACTGCCGATACCAGCCTAACCTACCACCAGCGAACAACGTGGTGAGTTGCAGCTGAAAAGT
This sequence comes from Paragonimus heterotremus, assembly GCA_013368495.1. Taxonomy (NCBI): domain Eukaryota; kingdom Metazoa; phylum Platyhelminthes; class Trematoda; order Plagiorchiida; family Troglotrematidae; genus Paragonimus; species Paragonimus heterotremus. The sequence continues at coordinate 25,121 of LUCH01001263.1, read as the reverse complement.
AAACTTTAAATGGCGAAATAAAATGACACATTTATTATGTAAAACAAATTGAAAGAAAATACCCCGCCGACGACAGTTCTGAAGTTAGATACGTCATCTAACTAACAAAAACGTTTTGGGCTCTAAACATCAATTAAATGATGTTCAACCTGAAATAATCAAAATCCCCCAAATTCAGTGCAAATTGATTAATGGTCGTAAGATGGGAGGATGAGAATACATTAGGGCTACTGTTACGTTTTTAGTCTGATGGCGGATGTCATGTGGACTGTGTTCTACTCAGATAACAAAGGTGATAACGATCTGCGGAGGCCGTTCATCACAGCACAACCTGACGCAATCACACTGTTATGGACTGGCCAGTAAGATCGAAGTGTAACATTAAGCACGGATAAACGTGAGTGGGACGGTGTGCACCATACAACTGTGGCGAGTGAGGAGAAAAATAGTGTTGAATGTTAACACATCCGATTGCCCAGACCTAACCAACAAAATCACTATCAGTCTGAACCTCCATTGTAGTTACGGAGTTACCCCCGGCTGTCAATATTTTAGCTTAAAATCAGATGGAATAGCAGGAAGAGTCCTGGGTACGAACAAAAAAAACATACTCCAGCCCTTTGATCAATAACTCACGATTAATAACAGGTGTTTGCTCGTTTTTATGCACTGTTCTGTAGTCCTTAGAACGGACAGGACTTGGAGATTTTTCTGTTTGCAACACGTCCGGAGAGAAGGGGATTGGCATTGGCAAATGACCAGGACTAACCGGGGGCATACTCGACCGCCTACGACGACGTTCCAGTCGACGATGCATTTCGTCCAGACGAGCGATGAACACGTCTTTTTGTTCCTGTTCAAAATCCAGCTCTTCACGATAGGCTAATTCTTGAACTAGAACAGCTGAATACTCGCGGACACATTCCTCCAAATCTTCGAGTAGTGCATTCAATTGGCTTAACGATAAACTGTTCAAATCTGAAAGAGGATATGGCTGCGGATGCTTATATCGCTCGAAACCAGAGCATTCAGGTTGTTATCAAACTCTTGATTACAACCAGAGCAAACAGTGTGAGACAAAAAAGTACTGACGAGAGGGTTAATTTCGGTCAGTTTGTTTCAACAATGTTTAGAATCTGAAGTTAGTAAATTTAAAGAGAACAACAATTTATGTGATAAACAACCGCGAATGAACATCAACCCTGAAAGAAACATATACCACGCGATATTTGCACTTCGGTTGTGTTAAAAAAAGGCAAAAAATGTGAACGTACATCTACTCAAATGGTGGATTCATCACAAGCATTAAGGACGAACAACCACGTTTAAATTAATGCATTTCTCTCAGTCGCATCCCCACTAGGAAGAGAACTTGTGCAGTCAGGAAGATCGTGAAAGTGTTTTTGGCCAGATAGCATCTTTCGCGATGAAACGTTTATACAAGATCATGTAGTGCATATAAAAAATGACCTGCTGCAAAATGAAGAAACAACTTGCAGAGGAGTGACAATCTGTTGATATATCACAAGACAATAATCAATTGCGCTTGTGTGGGGAAGTTCCCAGTCTTTAATATCAGTTGTTGTTTACTTGCTTCTTTACACGTAAACCTTTGCTTGGCGGTTTAACATATATATGTAGTGTGCTATCACACTGACATCCGAATTTATGTGCTCCACGTCCAGTAGGTATGTTAAACTTGTTAACGGTTTAGCGCCAACTGGGTTGCTCGCCCCATCCAATTCTAAAACGCAACACAATTCCTAAACAGCTCGTGGTAATAAGAATCAACATATTCACCAAGGTCAAAGGGCCACAGCCATCAAGCTGTAATTAAAAATAATCGAACGTAATCGAGGATAGAAAGTTCAGTGGACCAATCAAACGATCAGTTCTCATGCATGATATGAGGGTTCATGCAGTATGAGGACGGAAAATTAAACTGGATACACCACTGGCAATTCCGAATGATCATCACTCTATCGTAAGTCGAAAGAACTGACAATGTAACATCTCTGAGCACAAACGTGTGTAATGGACACAGACGCTGACACTTGGACTACAACACAAAAGGGGATTTTGGGATTGTTAATGTGGTCAAGTCACCATAAACTCGAAGTTCAAAATGAATTGGGGGAAGTGGATTGAACATATGCCTAGTGCGAAAACATGCCTAACGTTAACGACTCCCACGAAAATTACCATGAATATCAGCTGTGCAAAACCCCGAACCACGCGTCAATAGGGCAACAATACACGGAACGCAAGATTATCATCGTAGACAGCAATACATCAGTGGTTCTCGCTGATGCTTACCTAACACACAACCATGAACGCAAGACCACCTACGCGGTAGTTTTCACATCGGTAGAAAGATTAAGCCTAAGCCGAAAGGCTGGTCGTACAGCAGAAGTTAACGGAGAAATTTGGAGAAAGACGCCAAATAAACGACTACCGATAAATGACAGATCTGTTTGGAATAAAAAGCAGGAAAAGAAATGTTATTGCCTCAGCTGAGAGGGATATTGGTCAGCGGGTCAGCGTACCCCCAAAGCCCACCGAACAAGTTAAGACTAACGGGGTCACGTGACAATAATCCAAACTATGTCGACGGTTCAGTCGACTTATTCATTACTGGCATGGACGAGTGAATGCTATGGAACAGTAGGAAAGAAATCGTAGAAGAAAAAGAGGGAAAAGGGTTTTCAGCTGAACTCAGATATTGGACGTTCAGATGACTACAAACTGCAAACATATAACCAAGTAGCGAAAGGGAATATGTTGGCCTCGCTGGGCAGTTTCCTACCAGCTTTTACTACCTGGCTTCATAAATTGGATTTACTTCAGAGGAAACTCAGCCATACAATGGTAACATCCTTGTCATAGAGTCCGATTTACTGTCAGTTCTTCGAACGTTTCTAGCTACTGAATTGCCAGATTCGCGGCCTGGGATACAAATCTGACCTGTCGTCGCGTCGCTAACTGCTGGCGGTCATTTACACAGTTCAAGTACTCGTTCTTTCATCTCGGATCCCGAGCCAATTGCCTGCAACATCGACAAAAAGGGAAAACATACCTATTTCCATGCTAAAACCACTTATTTTAACAGTGGTAAGGATAAACGCCTACAATAACTGGATAGTAGAGGAAAGTATGTCACAGCCACAAACGATTAACGGCCAAATTTAGCAGACTAAGCAAGCAGGACTTAGTTGGGACGATTGAACTCCGAAACAGCTCGAACACAACAGCAAGAAAACGGATAATGATAAGGAAGTACAACCGAACCCCGTCAGAAGCGATATTTGTTCGTTCTGGCTAAATAGCTCCATTAAACAGATAAACACTACTGATGAGTAGTAGGGGAGTTTGGTTTTCATACAGACTGAACATCATCTACAATTGGCCACAGATGTCGCATTTACATAAACTTACCAGTCGGCCCCTTTCGAAAAGAAGCACTAGACTCAACAAGTTAATGACTTCTGTGATTTCAACTTGGAAGGAAGTCCTAGTCGAGGGGTCATCGATTTGAATTAACAGACAGTAACTGTCTCCTCTCGAAGCGATCGGGCAACCTAATCATTACTCACAACCGAAAGTGGTTGAGCGTTCACATATGACAATTTGGTCGTGTCCAATACGAGTTCAATAGCGCAGTGGTCAACACGGTTGCCTCATGAAATCGTGACCGGAGTACTAATTCCGTAAATGGCAAGGATATGCACTACTGGCTAGCTCTAATGAGAGCGAAACTCGAGTCTGGTACTTCTTTCCGAAAGGGACCGACAAGAAAGTTTATGGGAATGCAATAGCTGCGATCAACTGTGGGTGATGTTCAATGTATAGGAGATAAACATTAATTTAATCATGTGCCGGACGTCTAGTATCTTGGTTATAGGTACGAACTGCTCAGCTGCCGGAAGTGAAAGCTCAGGAATCGAACTGTAATATACAAGGCATTTTGTATATAATGTGGACATCATGGTATATTATATGTAAACAGAGTGAAAAATGAGCTAAAGGTTGTTTGCTTACGCACAAAATTCGTGACGACATGCTTTTCATCTCTAAAATCTGTTCTACCAGGATAGCATCCCAGCATACCTGCCTGTAACTGTTTACACGAAAGTACCTCCCGAAATCATCATCATAGGCAACAATACATCAGTGGTTCGCACTGATGCTTAACTGCTGAGTTGACGATTAACACTCAGTGGTGAATACTCATTCGGTTTGAAGTGTATAATACTGTAACTTGTAGAGAGAACTAAGCGGACCATTCGCACTGTGTGGGCGACACTGATGCGACGGAAAGTTGTTTATCATATACCTGAGTGATTCGTATATGATAAGCCCCTAGTTTTCTGTTTGTACAAAAGGTTGCCTAATATCGCTAGTAAGGAGGTTGGTTTGTAAATAAAGTGACCAATTATTACATAAGTCTTATATGATGGCTTTCAATAGACCCTAAGTCGATTAACTGAAGGATAACAGGTACGGAGGTTCGAGAAACTGAACTAGAGGCAATGACAGCTTGCCAACGTCGATACCGGGTGTGCTTAACGCGACTGTACGACGATCACGTGATCAGTCACTTATGCCAGGCAAGTCAATGATGATCTGAAGGACCATACTGTTCTGATCCTCTAAACTGGGAGTGGAGTAAAGCTGGCCTCTTATTCCGAACAAACTGCACTAATTTTGATCCACTGTCACTTACCTCTTGCCTTGAGATATAAACAGTCGAGCTAAACGCTTCAGTCGACAATCTGTATCGTTCTTCTCTCCATATTTCGGCGTCCTGGAAGAATCCCCGTCCAAGTACAACTATAAGTTCTCACAATAATACTAATCCAATAATGAACCGGTTGTCTCGCAGTGAACAGAGTCGTCTCACTCGCTGCTGCAGTACAGCAGATGGATGAAAATATGCTAACACTGACACTTTCCCACTGTCCCCTGGATTTTATTTCCAAGTCCCTTGCCATATCCCATTTCCGGGACATAGTAGAACTAGGTCGGTAGAATCCACTTCCTATGACTCAGCTTTTAGGTTCTATTGTTTACTGCCTAGACCAACAATGAGTTAATATAAGCACTTGTCGTTCGCACTTTGATGCGGACAAATCAGCAGGCCATTCCCACACAAATGTTAGACTTATTGAAAATCTGCTGTTTCTAAGGATCATAAATCTGGACAGTAGTCAACAAACTAAACTGACGGCGTTCGCAATGTCAATTGGATAACTGTTATACACTGCAAGTGACTGTATACTTGCTGCATTCGGTCAGGTCGGAGTAGACACAGTATCTAGCATCCTGACTGAAGCCGCATTAACAAAATGGACCTATCTCAATGGTAAACTTTGTACCGCTCGCTTGACAAGCTCAGCTGAGACCAACTCCAGACACCGAACTTTCAGGAATCTTGCCGTCCTGTCTGCTTGTGATCTTACCGACTGCAGTTATAATGCCGTTAAGGACGTCCTTCACTAGGAGTTAAGTGTTTTCATGTAGTCACAACACAGTTCTGATATGGTCATTTAAGCAAGGGATGTGAACGCTCAAGTCACCAGACTGCGATTTCTAGGTGGCAACCCTGGGTTGGGATCACAGCTTTTGGGTGATAGAGAGCAACTGCGGTGAGTCTGTGCTGTGTACGGGTCATTGTAAATTGGCACTAACATTGTATAACGTGTACGCTACAGTCCCAGTTGGCGTCTTTCTTCCTTAGATCAGGCCTTCCCTCAAACACCACAAAATCGTTAGTTATAGATGGCGTCGTTCTAGTCCGAAATATCGATCCAACCACAGTACGTGCATAAGTAGAGACTATGAGCTGGAACAATGTCGTTTTGCCCTTAATTACAATGAACGCTGATCCCACGACTATAACGGCTGACAATCGACCGAAACAGATCTGCAGTAAGACAAGCATACCAACGGGACCGGACCTTGAGATGGTGTGACGGCTTGGGTATCTTGAATACCTATCGGGTTGAACGGTGTGGCTACCATACTGACGAAGTTACTTATACCAGGCAGGCCAATAGACAGAGGTCTGACAAAGCACAATCTCCTGATCCTCCAGGTTAGAGGTTGGAACAAGCTTGGCACCTTTTTTCCGGAAAAGGAATCACTTTTGGTACACTATCACTCACTCGCTGTCTTCCGATACAGGTTTTGGTCGAGAAAACCAACCGTTCTCCCGTCTGGGCGTCCTGGTAACATTTCAGCCCACATACAATCCATGAATACTTACAACACCAATAACTCCATACTGCGTCGGCCGTCTTGCAGTATAAACCGAGTTGGCCGTATCTGCTACATATAGCGGGGTGATAAGCAAAAACATGTTTCTGTTGACCCTTGCCCAAATGTCCTATCGAATAAAACCTTCAATCCCTTCTTGATTACCATTACTGGCGATTACTTTACGGATCCCACAACAGATATAGGTAATCACAGTAGCACTATGTAGGCAGGTCATATCTCTTACCACTCAGGCATCCTTCGTCCCTTGCTTAGACCTATAATGCGAATTAATAGGGATGCTTTCAGCGTTCGCACTCTAAAACAAACAGGTCAACAGGACGTTCTCGTACGAAGATTATACTCGTTGAAGGTTGACGCCTGCTGTATCTCGGAAACTAGAATCTAGGACAGTAGTCAACGTATGGAACTAACAGCTCCGGAATTGTCTACCCGACACTAGTTATACATTTCGCGTGACTCCAGGGTTGCCGCTACCGGTCACGATGAAATAGGTATAGTCCTCAGCATGACGGAAGCAACTGCATTCACAGACTGGTTTTCTGTTGACAGTAGACTTTATGTTGTCCATTTGGCTGGTTCTACTAAAGCCAACTCTAGACTCAAAACTTTCAGGAATCTTTCCACTGTGTCCGCCTACACCCCAATTGACTATAGTGGTGTTGGTCTCAAAGACACCTATTACTCGGATCTGGCTGCTCTTCTTCGGTTGATACACGGTTCTGGAATAGTCATTCTGGCCGAAGACATGAACGCCCGGGTCGGCTGCCTTGGTTAGGCTGAATCTCGTTTACGTGACATGCTTGGAATATCATCGCACCGCTTGGAAAATGGCGAGTGGCTTTTGCAACCGTGCTCTAAGTGTGAGCCATTTTTAGTAAGCACTAGCTTTAGAAATCGTTCACGTCATCGCTAAACTTCGCGCTCGTCTTCTCCGAATGAGGCCTGGTCTAGGACAAACCATAAAGTTGCTAGATATAAGTGGCGCGGTTCGATTTAAGACTGTCGTTCTTAGTGGAGCACGCACTGGGGTTCAGATCAGACGTTTATACGCTACCGTCTTGTCTCTACTTCTTCTGAGCAACGATCCCAAAGAGAGCGGCGGCTGGCTATTGAGAAACTGACTATGCCTTCGGTGAAACATAAGTACCAAGCCAACTTAGTAAACAAGCTTAAGACTTCTCACCCCGAACATCCTAACATCTATTGGATCGAGATCTTACAGGCCATTCATGAAGCAGGCATTGTGTTATGCGGCACGGGGGTTCGTGCGTCGAACAAACACTGAATCTCGGGGAAATCCCTGGAATTATTGGATGCCAGATGGAACACTCCCTTTCACAACTCATATAACAAGTTTACGAAGGATATGCGTAGGAAATTGAAGCGTAGCTTGATATCCGACCGTGAGGCTTGAGTAGTGAAGAAAATGGGGTCCGTTTTAACATCACATACTCCTCAAACTTATCCGTGTTACTGGTCCAAAGAGACCGTCTGTCAGTGGGGCTATTAGCAAGGCAGACTGCACACTCGTCTATAATAAGTCCAGGAGGTTGGAGCAATGGGCGGGACATTTCGAGAAATAAATTAGCTGGTCTCTTGCTTCTACCGTTTTGCTGCCAAAAACTTGTGATGCAGCACCCTGGTCGGTAGATTTATCACCACCCACTGGGAGTGAAGTCCGCAACTGCACTTCGGCCCTCGAACGTAATAAGGCTGCTGGCCTAGATGACTTCATGCGGATAGTTTTCGAAGAGGATGGGGAGGCATTAGTAGAGGCTTTGTCGCAGTTGTTTGCACTTGTGTGGACGACAGAGACCATCCCTCCGCGCTTGGGTCACTGGATAATAGTTCCTTTATTAAAGAAAAGAGTACAGGGCTCACGCGAAGACCACACAGTAATCGGCTTGACCTGTCATTACTAGGGCTCTGGTATCCACTATACTTCGTCGACTTACTGTAACTCGAGAGGCAAACATTAAAGAAGAACAGGCAGGGTTTCGCCCTCGGCGAGGATGCATTGATCAAATTCTTACCCCTCGCCAAATTCCGGAACAGCGTCATGTGTACCGCCGACCAACAGTCACCGTACTTCTCGACTACGAAGGTGTGTTCGATTCAGTGGAGCAACCCATACTTTTAGTCATTTCAATGCAAGGGTGTATCAACCAAACATGTGAATGTACTGTCGGCACTTCATTCCCACACTTCAGCTCAGGTCAGGGTTTTCGGCGAACTGTTTGATACCAAGAGCGACTGATGTCCAAGCTGTTCTCTTTCACCATTTTCGCTTAATTTGTGATAGACAAAATGATGAAAAACTCACAAGATGCCAGCGTGGACCTCCTATCTGGTGGAAGACTGAATGACTTTGATTATGCTGTTTGACAAATTTCATGCAGCACACGCAATGCTAGACGTTATTTCGTACTATGTTGAACATCGCCGAATGCGATTTGCAACCTCAAAGTGGTAAGTGCTTCTGCAAAACTGGTGTGGTTATGCAGATTAGACGTTGGATAATGAAGTTATGGAAGTTGCTGACCTGCTTGTGCACTTGGGAAGCTGTATTAGCAGAGGTGTAGGGAATAAAACAGAAGCGCGTATCTCCAAGGCTATGGCGGTATTCGCTAACCCAGGACAGTTCTGGCGACAGTGAGACATCTCTCTGAGACTTATGGGTTACGTATATAAGGTGATAGTGAGGTCTGTATCACTTTGAGGCTGCGAAACTTGGCCGCTCAGGACAAAAGACGTAATGTCTTCAGGAATTTGATCATCGACGTCTGCGTTCGATCGTTCGTAACCGGTGGCACTAGCGAGTAAACAACGAAGAGGTTAAGAGTGACTGTCAAATGATTTTTTTTGTTCAATCCTTATAATTACATAGACTTAAATGGATAGGACATGCATAATGATGTCAGCTAATCGTCTGTCACATCGAATACTCTTTGTCGATGTTGTGGCCGACTGGCGTGAAGTAAACAGATAGCGGCCTGGCGCAGAAAAACGAAGTCGTTCACCAAGGGGCTGATCACTGTAGGTTGAGTCTATCTCTCCTGTCAGGCCTGTACCTACTGAGCCACCTGGTGTGATTGTCGGTGTGATCATCACACCATCCAGCTTAGCCCAATAGGTCATCGAGATGCACAAATCATCACCACCTCAAGGTCTAGTCTCTTTGTCACATGTACCACCCACAAACAGTTACCGACCCTCTAGACTAAAAATATATGTTCCACTCAGTGGAACCAGATAAGCTGTTAGGTTCGCTAAGGTGCACATAAAGTATGTAGACCTATTACCAGTGTCGTAGTTCCATACCTCACTCAGATCGAGTACTACGAGGAAATACCGTGCGTGTAGAACCTAAACAGTTGAGTATATCAAGACTGTTCACTTGAGGCTTTACTGTTCAATAGTGTCGTAGACAAAATAAAGGACTGCTTGCGGCATTCGTGAAACGTTGGTGTAGACCTCCTGCCTGATGGAAGGCCGGATGATTTTGATTATGTTGACGGCCAGATGTTTGACAATCCCCAAACAGCAGAGATAAAGTTAGACGACATCTTGCGCCGTGCTAAACTTTCTGAATGTGGTGTGTCATACTGAAGTGCTTCTGAAATAGTTCAGTTTGTGTAGATCTAATGCTAGATAATGAAACTATGAAAGTTGTTGACCACTTCGTGTACTCAAGAAGTTGTACCGGCAGTAATGAAGGTACAGAAATTGAAACACGCTTGTTTCTCCTAAACTATGACGACTTTTGACCATCTGGAATATCTCTGGTGACTGCAACTCCGTGAAGCTTACGGAGCGATTATGTAGGGTAACTGAGAGCGACGTCATCGTACAGCTTCAAAAGATGACCGCTCAGAGTGTTGAGTATAAACCATCTTCACGTACTGAAGCGTCAACGTCTTTCCTTAATCGCATACATCGGGTGGTATTAACGAGTGGATATCGATGGGGTTAGAAGGCGGAAACCTGATAAAGGACCAGGATGGTATGTACTAAGGAAGCCAATCGATTTCCGCTCACGCCAAACACCCTCTGCCGATGCTGCAGGCGACTGGTGCAAGGTTCCTGGTGGGTAAACGATGGCTGGACATGGAGAAACAACGACAGTTATATTAGTAGACTAACATCGGTAGGTCGGGTTTGTAACCCGAGCAGAGGCTCTCGTCATTCACGGAGTCGGTGATTGGAAGCGCTAGGGAAAGTGATAGTTAATGGATTCGGTGGCGTGAATGGTAAGGCTGTTATGCTGAACTGTCTGTGAGGTATGCACAATTTGTGGAGTTGGGTAGTGAAAAACAGCAGGAAAGCTGTTTTGCCAAGCCGCCTTACTCTCGTGCGGTATTCGGTTACAGGTTTGGACGGTACGGTCGTCTTAATATCGAATGTTTGAGATTAGATAGTAAACCACATTTCCACCGTTTCTTTTGCTTTTGTAAACCTTTAGTTACAGGTGTATGGTAGGTGAGCAACAAATTCAACCAATGACAATAAATAGAAACAAAATTTGACCGTGTCCTCTAAATAACTGAACGTTCCTAAGGGTGAACCGAAATCCGGAATCCACATAATAGATTGTTCAAAGCGGGATTGTCAAAATACCAGGGAATCCACTAACAAGCTAAACACTTAGGAAATTTGGTACTGAAAGTGTCAACATGCGACTGATTGATACTGAGCATAAGAGTACTAGACTAAGTTGATAACTATCCAGAGGTAGACATGTCTGTAGATCAATCGGCCATACTTGCTTCTGAGAATAAATCTGTACCGACAACAGCGGTTCGTTGAGGTAAGCTGTAATTTGAGAAACATTCATCGCCAAGCGCAGAAAACACAACGTCCTCCTCCTCGTCCTCTTCTCCATGACCCTGACAAGTAATAAACAAGGGAAAAATTGAGTACGTACCATGATCAAATTAATTTCTCTAATAACTTCATCAGCAGTTTTGATGGGTTCATCATATGAATCCGGAAGCTGAGAAGTTATGAGGGAGTGATGATCGAAAGCAAACGTCAAATCGTCATCTTCTGGTAAGTCAAAATTCAAACTTTCGCTTTCCTAACAAACCAAGCAGGATAGAATACAAACGAATTTAAAAAAAGAAACAAACTTGAAAGTCCGTCAAGCTTAAAGACTCTATATAGGCACGGAACACATTGCTAGAGTGCCACTGGAACGGAGTGATCGATTCGAATAAGCCGAATACCAAATTAGAAGGCCTGTATGGGGAAAATTGGGGAAACGAAAACATCTAATTTACTTTTCCATGTACCGTGAAAGATCCGCCGTAACAGAGCCGTTCGGATCGCCGGAAGTAAAATCCTGACTTGACTGAAAACACTGTTCAAGCTGACATTCGAAAGCGTGGACTAGATCGATGGGGCAGAGAACAGACTGGTCCCAATTAACAGTCATAACATGATTCTCAACAACGCCGTCGAACATCAATTGCCAAGAAGAGCAATCGTCTCGAGGTCAACCTACAAAACAAATGAAGATATGATATAACTACACCGCTTAATAGTAAGACAACAATAGGACAAGCAGGTGAAGTGACTAGGAATTTAGAGGGAAATGCTCACAAGAAAGGACAGAAATATAACCGATCACCTGAATATACTGCTACCTTGACCAGGTGGTCAGGCTTGTGTACTGTTTTGATCCGGCGAGCTATGCTGACTAGAATTCCGGTCCTTCCAGGTGTAACTTTTTAAGACTGGCCAAAGAGGGGCAGTCAGACGAAAAGCAGTTACATTCACAGGATTGTATGTAGCATTAATGACCGTGGAGTGCTTAGGAAGCGAGGCACGATCTTATGGGCATACAGAAGAACTACTTTCATTGTTGTGGCACTGCTGTCTTCCGTATCAGGAAGAAAAAGGTTAGAACAGGTACCCTCAAACAAAGAGCACTCCGATCGCCCAACGGTTGACCCTGACCGCCGGCGTATTATCCAATACGGCCGAAATACATCTGGTATTACTCAAAAGCCCGATATAGCTTCGAGTACATCCACTGCGCGCAACAGTGCTCAAAAGCAGACATTATTGTCTTATTCACTGAGCCTTCGGGCTAGGCAAGCCCTTCACTGCCAAGTGAGTCAGACTCTTGAGTCATTGGTTCCGGGTAGGGTCCACCAAGAAAAACCCTATATCCTGTTGTCTCGCAGGTCAGACTTTTGAGTCAGAGACTCGGGATGGGGTCCCTCAAGTCAACCTCCTTTCGCGGCATAAAAGACCGGCAACTATCGCAAGTTACCGTTCTCCTGGCAGCGATATTCTTCACTCAACACGACTTTCTCCTACTATTTTACCCCCATTTCTTTTGCCTCTCATGTGTCTTCGGGCGCTAATTGTTCTCTGACGCCAAGACTACCGGTAAACACTGGCGCCTTCAATGTTCATATTATCCGACAAGCCGGTCTGGCAAATACTCTCCTAAGTCTGGAGCTTGATGTGTGCTGCCTGTCGGAGACGCGGATCTACGATTCTAGCATCGTCTTCCACCTGTGCTCATCTCTAGATAACTGTCGATCCAAGCGCTTCTCTCTCAGGGTTTCTGGTGACGCTGAAGCTGCATCTCGCTGTCAAGCTGGAGTTAGAATGGCACTGAGTCTTCTCATTAGGCCCAAAGAAATTCAGATACGCGAAGAACAGGCAGGATTCCGATCCGGCCCAAGGTGCGTTAATTACATTTTTACCCTACGAAGAATCTCGGAGCATCGGTACTTTTGTACGGAGACGACCGTTGTGGTCTTTTCAAACCTAAAGGCTGCTTTCGATTCAGTTGCGCGTAATGTTCTCCTTCGCAAGGGAGTACAAGGTAACTACGTGAATCTATTGACATCACTGCATGCTCACAATGCAAGCAGAGTGAGAATTTATAGACAACTATTTCGGGCGTTCTTCACTCCCAGTGGTGTTCGTCAAGGGTGTCCGACTTCCCACTCTTGTACAACTTTATCATGAACGACATTCTAGAAAGTGCACTCGAGGAGTCCAATGAGCTTGGTGTTGAGCTTCCTGGCGCTTGGTTGACAGATCTGGAGCATATTGATGACATTGTCTTACTTAGATCCTCTGCCGAAAACATGCAGACCATGCTGAACAAGGCGAGTAACCGGGCTGGTTTAAACGGAGTGCGCTTCATACCTTCAAAGTGCAAAGTACTGCTTCAGGATTGGAGCATTTCCATTTCCACTTTATTTATTGTAGATATTCCGTTTGAGACTGTGGACACTTACATACTGGGGTAGCACCGTCTCGTCAACTTGAAATATTGTTGGTGAGATATCAGCGAGGACAGCAAAGGCACGAGTTACCTTTGATAAACTGCGTCGGAAAGACGTTCGGTAGTCTCTAAAAGAGGAGTATATAAGGCTTATGTATGTTGTTTTGCTCTATGGTTCGGATATGTGACCTGTTCGCAAGGAAGATATCAGTATGTAGCGATCTGGAGATTTTACTGGCCTGCATGCGATGTGATGTGTAAAATAGTTCCAAAACTCATAGTTGCATATTGCACCTAGGCTATTAGGAAAGTTCACACGATGCATGTTGTCCGTTCGTCTGCATGCCATGTGATTACGGCGCGAACCCGAACGTATACGCGTGTCACACACTTCCGGTTTAATCGCTCGTCGACGGTCGGTCTCTAGCCTCGCTAGCTAACTTACGTGTCGGTGCCACTTCTAGCACAATAAGAGACCATCTGTATATTTCATGCAATAAATATTCGGTCTCTTCTCTCAACGGCCTTTTGTATTTCGCGTCCGGTTAACTCGTACCTGAGGAAAACGACTTAATGCGCCATGCACTAAAAGCAGGCTTGCTGTGTTTGACCACCGCCAGGTAGGCCATATTAAGTGGACTGATCGCGTGGGCAACACAACCGACCACCTGCGCGTACTCCGGAACGCTCGGAATACGCGGTCAATTGGTCAACTACCCACGTTGCACAGCTTGCGATGAATGGGTCACGTACCCCGTATGCCAGCTGTGTTTGCCGTACCGGACACTGTAGAATGAGACCATCAACAGTTGGGTGGAACCACGTGGTGGTCAAGCAAGACGTGGTCACGAAATATGAAGAGTCTGACTGTTTCATTGAACAAAGTGGGCATGCCCACTTTAGCACGGTGTAGTTTGATAGTAACAATGAGACAAATTGTGACGCTCATGTGACACTCAGAAAGCTGCACTCAAACTACACTCAGACTACATTCGCGATTACGCGCATTGCACGTTAAGCTGCACTTACTAAGTCCAACCTTCGGTTCCACATTAGACTACCAACATGACCACAAGCAGAAGAATCATATGTACCGGAAAATACATTGGACAAATACAATGAGGAACGTGAATAGTCCTCTTTATCGTCAGTTGTTGTAGGTAAATTTTCCAGCGGTTTGCGCTTGCGATGGACGTTCTGTCTCATTTTCTGGATCCACCGCTGGATACGCTCTTTTACTTCTTGGTGTAACCCGAATGATATCCTGAACTTGTACAACATTCAAACATGAGCAATAATAATCAAGTTTTATGGATGTGTTTGAAATTCTGTATTTTCGCAAATAATTAAGATAGAGCAAAAATTAAACACAACAACCTTACAGTATTTTTTTCAGACGTTCCAATAATGTTACACATATTTGCCAGTTTGTATCCAGTACCCCGAATATGCCATCCTGAACTTGTACACCTGCAGGTGTCACCTGCTTGATTGGGGTCCTCGTGAACACTCAAATCGCTGGTTAGAAACGATATCCCAGATGACGGTGTGTCACAGTCAACGGAGTACTTGCATCCATACCATTTCTAGTTCTTCCGCTGAGTCTTCTTTTATTGACTTGCAACCTTCTTCGTGAAGTTTTCATCGAGGATATTCCACGTCATTGTTGAGGTGAGTGGCGGCCTGTTATAACTGAATCCTATTGGACACGAACGCGAATAGAAGTGGGTCCCTTTTCGCACAAAAATTTCTGAAAACTCAACGATATTAAAGTTTTACCAAGTTCATGTAAAATGGCACAAATGTTGTTAAAAATATATAAAACATGACATTTTACTTTGTCCCGCGAAATAGTTCTCGCACTTGGCTCATTCATACGTGTCCTGAAAGTACATTCAGAGATGCACAGACGTTTGCGTGGTTAGCAGTCCATATGTGTAGATAGATATGTCGAATAATACAGAAAAACTTCCATGAACACTACGTATATGTATACTCATGAATATGGTCATATTCATACGCGTATACACCCAGCCAGCACGACCGTCCTATGAGTATCTAATCACTGCCTGATACTGGGGGATTTCAACGCACCTCACGTCAAACTGGAGAACACTAGCCTGCACCAGTGGCTCAGACCGTTTTTCAGAGTCACTACTTCGACTGGTCGTGGACGAGCTGTGTTTGTACCAGCATGTGGAAACTCCCACACGGTTACAAGCCGAATGCCGTTCCAGGTTGGATCTGGTATTTTCCGCATTTGAGTCCGACATCAACCATGTTGACATCTTGCCCCAATAGAGAGGAGTGACCATGCACTATTGGATATATGGTGGGCAAGAGGTGAACTGCGAGCAACACCTACCCCGGTTCAACGGAATACCCGAAGAATTCCGTTTGGAGTAATGAGAGAGGCTGCGCGCGAATACGACTGGAGCGGCAGCATAAACACGGTTGATGGGCGTTGG